>CM035156.1:98449685-98534685 GCA_020205615.1 Panax quinquefolius
AAATAAAAGGTTTATTTTAATATTAAAATATAAAGTTTATTTTAATTTTAATAATTTTATAATTAAAATAAAAAGTTTATTTTAATTTTAAAATAAAAGATTTATTTTAATTTTAAAATAATAGGTTTATTTTAATTTTAAAATTAGAATTTCATGCTAACTAATTAGAGTTGGAATTGGATTTCATGATAACTAATTAGAGTTGAAATTGGATTTTATTTTCCTAAAATAAAGGAGTTTTTTTTGTGAATGAAGTAAATCCATCTTTCCTTAAATAAAGGAGTTTGTTTAGATATGAAATAAGATTTCATATTATTCAAAAAAAGAGTTTATTTGTGAATAGGAAGAGAATCCATGTTTCCTTAAATAAAGGAGTTTATTTAAATATGAAATAAGATTTCGTATTATTCAAAATAAAGGAGTTTATTTGTGAATAGGAAAAGAATATCAAAGTGTTTCCTTTAATAAAAGATTTTTTCTACATGGAATTGGATTCATAATTAATTAAAATAAAGAGTTTATTTTAATTAAAAGATTTATATATATATATATATATATATATGGAATTGGATTCCATAATTAATTAAAATAAAGGAGTTTATTTTGATTAAAATTTTGATTAAAATAAAATAGTTTATTTTATTCAAAATTGAATAAATTAAAATAAAATAGTTTTATTTTGATATAAATTTGGATTAAAATAAAGGAGTTTATTTTGATTCAAAATAGATTTTATACTAACTAAATTTGCCCATTAAATGATATCAATATATATATTAAATGTTTATTATTCATAAGATGAATGTTATTTATTGACGATATGGTGATGTGTATGATAATAAATGGGATTGATTATGGACTATTGACTAAATGCGATTGGATTTTATTTTAGTAGGATGCATGAATGTATGAGTTTTATTAAATGGGGTTTAAGACTTTCGCCTTCTCTAATTTTCTTAATGTAAATTCTATCTCCTCCTATATACTTCCCTCGATTTAACGATCAAGGTTTCTATTTATTTTAAATAGTTTTGTAATAGGAATAGTTAGAATTAATTTTGAAGAATTAGAGATCAAGGAGCAAGGAGCAAGGAGGCGTGAAGACCCGTTTGTTATGGGCCCAGGAGTTTAAATGTAATAGATTATATTTAAATATTATTTCTTGCACCCCTGGGTTTGACCTTTTAGTTCACTTGGTGGCTCTAGTGAACCGAACTAGAATAAAAGTCCATAATCAATCAGGAAGTAGAATATAGTATTCTATATGTGCATGCTTATACTATATATATATATTATATATTATGCAAACATGCTTCGCATGTTCATTAATATGATGCTTTATTTTATATATATATATGTGCATGCAGCTAAACAAAGATGAGACAAATTAATAACAAACCCTCGATTTTATATTAAGTCCTAAGCGTTCGAAAGATATTTGGAATATCGAACGTCATTTACAGTAGCATGATAAAATTAATAGTATTAAATATTTAATATGAGTTTATTTCACCACAAAATAGTATTTAAGAAAGACCCCACTTTTATAAATAAAGATGAATTTTCTATAAATATTATTTTTGAATATTATGGAATAAATTTGATATAATGTTATAGTTGTGGGTAATATTTATAAATTTTGCAAAGTATGCAAGTTGTTATAAAATATTAGTTTGGTGGGGAATATTCTTTTTGTTAGGGAATATTAAATACTGATGGCTCGATCATTGGTGGACCCCCACAACATTATTGTCGGATTGAGAAAGCGACAAAATATTTTATAAAAATAACTGGGCGGAGGTATTCTGAATTAAAGCTGTTGAACTACCCGGTGGTAAAGAAATGCGATGTCTGGCGTGGTTGCGTAGTAGCAGCGCGGTATTGATTATTGATCTACGTGAGAAGTCACTCATTTATGCTTTCGATTATTACTACGATAATTCTTTGCATCATATCTCTTATATTATTGATTGATTATTGTCACGATTATCATCATATAATATGTTATAGTATTAAATCGATAATTGAGGCGACAAGTTATAAATGATTAATAATTATTGAAAGATTAAATATGTGTTGATGAAAAAAAAAATGATTTGTGGTAAGTTTGATTATTTTATGGGGGGCTCGTATGTCATCATCTAAGAGTCTCTTCATCGATAGTATTTACCGCCGTCAATAGTAATTACCCTTGTGAATAGTATTTACCTTCGTCGATAGTAATTACCCTTGTGAATAGTATTTACCTTTCGTCGATAGTAATTACCCTTGTGAATAGTATTTATCGATAGTAATTACCTTGTGAATAGTATTTACCTTTACCTTAATTACCCTTGTGAATAGTATTTACCTTCGTCGATAGTATTTACCCGTTAATAGTAATTACCTTTACAGACGTCGAACCACTTGTCGTTTCACATTCTGAGCGTCGAACCACTTGTCGTTTCACATTCTGACGTCGTAAACCCGAGTCGTCGAGCCACTTGCCTTTTCACCACGGCGGTCTTAAGCTAGAAATCTTCTATAAATAGAGGCCTAGGGCTTCATTATTTTTCACAATTCATTGAAGCTATAGAGAGAAAGTATATAGAGAATAAAGAGAAAGAAGAAGAGTATTTTGTTCTACCTGCTGCTGCGATATTCAATCTCCTACCAAATGTAAGGGGTGTTATTCTTTCTTATTCATGAAGAAGGCTGTTGTTATTCCATTGCTTATTATTACATTGGAATAACTTTTGTATAAGTGGTTTACCTATACTTGGTGACATTCTTCTATTATTACATTGGAACATCACATGCTGTGTGTTTTACGGACTGGTTAAATCTCTTTATTGATACATTGGAACATCACATGCATGTGTTTTAGGACTGGTTAAAATCTTTATTGATACTGTTGGAACATCACATGCATGTGTTTTACCTTGGACTGGTTCCGTCTCTTTATTATTACATTGGAATATCTATCATGTGTTTTACAGGATCGGTTCCATCTTTATTATTACATTGGAACATCACAGCCGATTGTGAATTTCACGACGACTGGTTAGATTATTTATTATTACATTGGAATAAACACATTTGTGCGATCTATCGCATGCATGGTGATTTCTTTTGTTATTCCATTCTTTATTATACCCGGTTGGTTAAAACTTTGACTTACATACTCCATGAAATTAGTAGAATATCCTTGATATTTGCGTTTCATCGATATCTTTTCATGGAAATATTCTTACGATCATTCTTGAATTTTACTCTACAAAAGCGATATCGTGTTGATAATTTGGGCGTTAATAATTCTGGATAAAATAATTCTTGAACTTGTTTTATTGAATTCTTATATCATTGTCATCATCCTCATGTTTATATTTTTTTGAAAGTCATACGTGGCTTGTAGTGCGTAGATGGACTTGGTATGATTATGACGAGAGACTATTGATTGTAATCATGTAGTAGTAATGTTACAAATGATGTGATAAAAAATCCTCGGTGGTAGTAGTGCATTGATGGGCGATTGTTGGCATGATCATGACCATTAATGAATACACAAATATTCTTGGCCCGTAGTGCGTGAATAATTGTGGTCGTGATACTTAAAGAATATCCTTGGGTAGTAGTGCGAGGGGTGATTCGATGATGTGGAATATTTATTAAAAGTGAGTCTCAATTTATAATGATGATGAAAAACCTTTTAAAACCTAAAAGATAGTAGACTTTATTTTCTCTTGACTCTTTTAATGGATTGCATATTCATTATTGAGTTAATTTGGTTGTCTATTGTATTTTATCGGTTTAACATTATTGAAGACTATTGATAATTTATTACGCATTATCTTAGTCGTAATATTTCTTCTTTGGGCTAGTTGAGCTCACCCTTTCTTTCTTTGTTCTCTTTGAAATGATAATATATTTGGGACGAGTCGGAAGCAGTGATGGTCACGAAGATAGCATTAGTAGTCCTCTTTATTACGTAAAATAGTGTGATAATAATTGTAATGAGGACTTTTGTTTGAGTTTGTATAATATCTAGTAGGCGATATTTGTATTTAAACTCACGAGTTTATGTCGTATTGTACCTGACAGTTATGTTAATAAGTTGTATTTAAATTACATACCATGTAAGTGGCGACCCGAGATGGGTGATGTATACCTAATTTTGGGGGCGTCACGGTTTAGTATCGAGCTTAGGGATATGATCACTGGCTAAGATGTGAGAATAGTACTAGGAGGGAGGCAGGGAATACCTTATTTAGTATGACCTACCTAAGTTTATGTTTATTTTATTGGTTGGTGGAAGATAAGGATAATTTGTTACATGTCAATTAACCTTTTGTTTTGTGGCGATGTCTGAAAATGACATCCGAGAATGTTGAGAATAGCAATGGAGTATGACGATCGTTGATTCACTACATATCGATAATCGAGGATAATGTGCATCGAGGAAGGCGACAATCCTCATGCAAACAACAACAACGACCAAATGATGAATGATCAAATGTTCGGAGGCTTTATGCACGATTTATCTGGCAATGATGAGCGACTCATCAAGCGTGGGGTGGAAACACGGAAAACTCTCGAGGCGGTCACAGCTAAACAATTTAAGGAGCTGGGACCACCGGAGTTTAAGGAGAGCGAAACCACTTACGGCGGAAGCATGGATAAAAGCAGATTACAAGATATTTGATGTCTTGGGATGCTCAGAAGCAAAAGGTTCACTACGCCTTTATATTCTTGCGAGGCGGATTCTTGGTGGGAATCGGTAAAAGCGTACTCGACTTCATTTGTCTTGAAGATATCTTGGGAGAAGTTCAGGGGCATTCAACGACAAATACTTTCACGAAAGTATTCGCCACATGAAGGAGGTGGAGTTTATCAAGTTGGAACAAAACAATATGACCAGGTGTCGCATGATACGAGGCAAAATTTGCGGAGTTATCACGGTTTACGTCCCACTTGGTGGATAATGAAGAGAGAATGCGCGAATGTTTTGAAGAGGTTTGAAGCCAGGAATCGTCAACATCTTATTTCTCATAAAGCTGTGTTTGTATTGGATGTTGTAAATAGGGCTCGATTAGTGGAGAGCGATAATGAGTCAACCTAACTAAAAAGAAGCGGTAAACAAAATTATAATACCGGCGAGAATAGTCATCGAGCGGTGACAACAAGCGTGGAGGAATCAAGCGGGCGGATATGGTAACCACTTTGGTAATCGGGGCCAAAACAATAAGAATGGACATTTCAAGAAAAGGAGATTCAACAATGATGGAAAGGCGTCATGCACCAAACACCCATTGTTAAGGAAGGAGAAAGACCACCTATCATATGCTTCAAATGCGGAGGAGAGGACACATCGATCCAAAGCTGCGTAAATGCAGTCAAAGCATGTTATAATTGTGGAAGAGAAGGTCACTTAGCTCGATTTTTGTCGTTCATAGAAGACAAATTCAAGCTAGGATGGAGGCACCAAAGGCCATCCCGGAAAATTCAAAGCCGGTAGTGCAGGAGGAGAGCATTTGTTGTGACCTCTCAAAGAGCAAGGAATCAGAATGAGGTCATCACGGGTAAGCTTATCATAAACTCTAATGAAGTCTATACTTTATTTGATCTGGGTTCTACCCATTCTTTTATTTCTCCTACTTGCGCTCATCGATTAAATTTGACTCACGGAGAAATTAGACTTTGACTTATCTGTGGAAACTCCAGTTGGGAGAAACCTTCATTACATCCATTGTTTATAAGTCTTGTTTGGTTCAAATCGGTACCCTCACATTACTCTGTCGATCTTATTTCATTAAAAATACTTGCATTTGAGCGTGATTCTAGGGATTGATTGGTTAACTACTTATCATGCAAAATTGATTGTTTTCGTAAGGTTGTTAGCTTTCATATTCCTAATCAACCTATTATGCGAATTCAAACGACCAAACCATTAAAATCAATCACGGTCATCTCAAGCCATAAAGCTATTCGTTTATTGAAAAGCGGATGTCAAGCTTTCTTAGCTCATGTCATGATTTAAATAAAAATACGTCGGGTTTTAAACGATATTCCTATTGTTAATAAATTTCGACGTATTCCCAGAAGAACTTCTGGCCTACCCCAGAGCGTGAAATTGAATTTTGTATCGACCTTGAACCCTAAGTACAAAACCTATTTCCAAAGCCCCATATCGAATGGCTCCTATTGAACTTCGTGGAGTTAAAGACCCAACTGCAGGAATTGTTAGACATTGGCTTTATTCGTCCTAGTACTTCTCCTTGGGGTGCTCCCTGTTTCTATTCGTGAAGAAGAAAGATGGGAGTATGCGACTTTGTATTGATTATCGGAGTTGAATCACGTCACCATCAAAAATAGGTATCCATTACCACGTATTGATGACCTGTTTGACCGGTTGCAAGGAGCCAAATTCTTTTCAAAGATTGATCTTCGTTTAGGATATCACCAATTGAAGATTAGAACCACCGACATTCCAAAGATTTGGCTTTCGGAACTCCTAAGACGGGCATTATGAATTCTAGTCATGTCCTTTGGATTGACTAATGCTCTCGCCGCCTTCATGGATATGATGAACCAAGTATTCAAGGAATATTTAGATCACTTTGTGGTCGTCTTTATTGATGACATCCTTATTTATTCCAAAAGCCGTGAAGATCATGAGCAACACTTGAGGTCGACACTCCAAAAGCTTCGTGAATATAAGCTTTATGCCAAGTTCAAGAAATGCGAGTTCGGCTTGAAGAAGTAGCATTCCTTGGGCACGTGGTATCAAGTCATGGAATATCCATTGACCCAAAGAAAGATTGAAGCTATTCAAAGTTTGGGAACAACCTAAATCGATGATCAAGGCACGTAGCTTTCTCGGTTTAGGTGGTTATTATCGGAGATTCGTGGAAGGATTTTCTCGAATCGCTATTCCATCGACTTCGGTGACTCGGAAAGATACAAAGTTCGGTTGGAGCGAAGAATGTGAGAAGAGTTTTCAAGAACTCAAGAGAGATCGACTTTTCAAAGACTGCTCGACAATACCATCCTGCTCGGAGGGATTTGTCATCTACATGGTGATGCTCGAGCAAAGGTTGGGATGTGTTCTTATGCAACATGGAAAAGTTATAGTTTATGCCTCGCGACAACTCAAAGAATATGAGAGGAATTATCCTACTCATGATCTAGAGTTAGCATTTGTTGTCTTTGCACTTAAAATTTGGAGGCATTACTTGTATGGGGAGAAAGTGGAGATCTTTACGGATCATAAAAGCCTCAAATATTTCTTCACTCAAAAGGAACTCAACATGCGACAAACGACGTTGGCTTGAATCGCTGAAAGATTATGATCATACCATCCAATACCATCCCGAAAAGTTAAACGTGGTATGACGACGAAAGTAGAAATCATATGCAAGTACAAGTGCGATATTGTCAACGCAAAGGCCCATTTTGTGTGACTTGCAAAGGATGGAGATAGAATTAAAGACTCTGGGGACGCATGTGATGATGGTGAGTATCTGAGTAGAACCGATTTTAATTGATAAAGTTAAAGTTCGCTCAAGCTACGCACTGGAGCGATGCGCGTATGAGGAAGAAAGTGCAAGAAGGTGCTATCTTAGGAAGCAAGAATCGATGAAGAAGGAATACTTGAGTCAACTCTGACTTTGTGTTCCTAACGACCACGATTTAAAGTATAATATCATGATGGAGGCGCACAACACACCATTTGCAATCCATCTCGGGAGTACCAAAATGTATCATGATATTCATCATACATTTTGGTGGAGCAATACAGAGAGAGAGAGATAAAGATGTTTATCTCAAGGTGTCTAACTTGTCAACGAAGTTAAAGCGAGCATCAAGTACCAAAAGGTCCATTGCAACCACTTGAAATTCCAGAATGGAAGTGAGGAGCACATTACCATGGATTTTTGCTATCGGTCTTCCTAAGGTTTCTCAAGGCATTGATGCGATTTGGGTCATTGTTGATAGATTGACCAAGTCCGCTTCATTTCTTACCGACACGAGAAACTTATACACTTGAACGTCTTGCTCGTATGTACATAAACGAGATTGTAAGATCGCATGGTATGCCAGTATCCATAGTTTCCGATCGAGACCCAAGATTCACTTCACGATTTTGGGTTAGTTTGCAAAAAGCTATGGGCATGGACTTCACGATTTAGCTTTGGCATATCATCCTCGACGGACGGACGATCGGAGAGGACTATTCAAACTCTTCAAGATCTATTAAGACTCGTGTCCTTGATTTCAAGGGAGTTGGGACAAGTTCTTACCATTGGTGGAGTTTTCCCACAACAACATGCTTATCAAGCAAGTATTGGCATGGCTCCATTCAAGCATTGTATGGAAGAAAGTGTTGCTTCAAAGATATCTTTGGGATGAGGGTGAAGCAACGTTGTTGGGACCGGAGTTGAGTACGTATGACTACGGAAATGATTCAAATGATCCGACAACGATAAAAACCTCACAAAATCGATAAAAGAGTTATGGCCGATCTTCATCGAAAGGACGTGGAATTCGATATAGGAGATCATGTGTTGTTAAGAGTTGCTCCATGGAAAGGAGTTACAAGATTTGGAAGGAGAGGAAAACTTAATCCTCGATTCATCGGCCCATTTTAATCCTCGATCGAGTAGGAACTGCGTGGCCTATAGACTCGCTTTTACCGCCAAATATGTCTCGTGTTCATAACGTTTTTCACATATCTATGTTACGTAAATATGTGAAAGACCCGAACCATATTATTGAGTTAGAACCTAGACGAAATAGCGGAAGATTTGACGTATGAAGAGGTTCCCTGTTCAAATTTTGATAAGAAAGAACATATTCTACGCTCCAAGGTTATACCTCAAGTCAAAGTTTTATGGAGGAACCACGATGTTGAGGAAATGACTTGGGAGTTAGAATCGAAATGAAATCAAGGTATCCTTACTCTCTCGACATACCAGTCGTACGCCCTAATTTCGAGGGCGAAATTTCATAAGAAGGGGAGGTTGTAAGACCCAAATTTTTATAAATAAAGATGAATTTTTCTATAAATATTATTTTTGAATATTATGGAATAAATTTGATATAATGTTATAGTTGTGGGTAATATTTATAAATTTTGCAAAGTATGCAAGTTGTTATAAAATATTCGTTTGGTGGGGAATATTCTTTTGTTAGGGAATATTCGCATAATGGCTCAATCATTGGTGGACCCCACAATGTAATTATCATTTGATTGAGAAAACGACAAAAATATTTTTTATAAAAATAACTACGGAGGTGTTACCGTTTAAACTGCTGAACTACCCGGTGGTAAAAGTATAAAGAATAATGGCGTGGTTGCATAGTAGCACACTGCAGATTGATTATCGATGCTTACGTGAGAAGTCACTCGCCTATGCTCAATTATTACAAAGAATTCACGTGATCATATCTCTTATATTATTGATTCAATTATTGTCACAAAGATCATCTCGTATAATATGTTATAGTATTAAATCAATAATTGAGACGACAAGTTATAAATGATTAATAATTATTGAAAGATTAAATATGTGTTTATGATTTGTGGTAAGTTTGATTATTTTATGGGGGCTCATATGTCATCATCTAAGAGTCTCTTCATCAATAGTATTTACCTTAAATCAATATAGTAATTACCCTTGTGAATAGTATTTACCTTCGCCAATAGTAATTACCTTGTGAATAGTATTTACCTTCCTTCGCCAATAGTAATTACCTTGTGAATAGTATTTACCTTCGCCAATAGTAATTATCCTTGTGAATAGTATTTACCTTCGCCAATAGTAATTACCCTTTGTGAATAGTATTTACCTTCGTTAATAGTATTTACCTTCGTTAATAGTAATTACCTTTACCGTACGTCGAACCACTTGTCGTTTCACATTACAAAAGATCGAACCACTTGTCGTTTCACATTACAAAGGCCAAACCACTTTTTTTGTCAACCACTTCGCTTTTCACACTAAGCAAGTGCTAAGCTAGAAATCTTCTATAAATAGAGGCCTAGGCTTCATTATTTTCACTTAATTCATTCAAGCTATAGAGAGAGAAAGTAGTAGAGAATAAAGAGAAAGAAGAAGAGTATTTTGTTACTACACCGCCGCAAAGATTCAATCTCCTACCAAATATAAGGGGTGTTATTCTTTCTTATTCATGAAGAGAATCGTTGTTATTCCATTGCTTATTATTCTGCTTGGAATACTTTTGTATAAGTGGTTTACCTTATACTTGGTGACATTCTTCTATTATTCATTGGAACATACTGCCTGGTGACGGTTCCGCTTTCATTATTATTATTCGTTGGAACATCCCGCTCATGTGGTTTTTAATTTGACCGGTTCCGTCTTTTTATTATTCTCATTGAACATCCCGCTGTGGTGTTTTACACATCGACCGGGTTCCGCTCTTTATTATTCGCTGGAATATCCTATTCGTGTGTTTTACACCGGATCGGGTTCCATCTTTTATTATTCGTTTGAACATCCCGCTTGCTTGTGAATTTCACCGACCGGTTCCGTTATTTATTATTCTCGTTGGAATAACCGCCTGCGCGGTCTATCGCATGCATGGTGATTTCTTTTGTTATTCCATTCTTTATTATACCCAATAAGTTAAAACTTTGACTTCTATACTCCATGAAATTAGTAGAATATCCTCGATATTCGCGTTTCATCCAAAGATCTTTCATGGAAATATTCTTCCGATCATTCTTGAATTTTACTCTACAAAACAAAGATCATGTTGATAATTTTGACGTTAATAATTCTCGGATAAAATAATTTTGAACTTGTTTTATTCAATTCTTATATCATTGTCATCATCCTCATGTTTATATTTTTTTGAAAGTCATCTGTATTCTGTAGTGCATAGATGGACTTGGTATGATTATGACCGAGAGACTATTCTATTGTAATCATTTGACCGTAATGTTACAAATGATGTGATAAAAATCCTCAATGGTCAGAGTGCATCGATGGGATGATTGTTGGCATGATCATGACTATTAATGAATACACAAATATTCTTGGCCCCAGTAGTATGAATAATTGTGGTCGTGATACTAAAGAATATCCCTCGCCAGAGTGTAAGTGATTCGATGATGTGGAATATTTATTAAAGTCGAGTCTCAATTTATAACAAATGATGAAAACCTTTTAAACCTAAAAGATAGTAGACTTTATTTTCTACTTGACTCTTTTAATGGATCAGATATTCACCGCAGCTTAAACTCGGTTGTCTATTGTATTTTATCGCTTAACATTATTGAAGACTATTGATAATTTATTCGCATTATCTTAGTCATAATATTTTTCATCGGGCTAGTTGAGCTCACCCTTTCTTTCACCGTTTTCTTCAGAAATGATAATATAGCCGGGACGAGCCTGGGAAACGAGTGATGGTCCCGAAGATAGCATTAGTAGTCCTCACTATTATGTAAAATAGTGTGATAATAATTGTAATGAGGACTTTTTGTTTGAGTTCAGATAATATCTAGTAGATTTATATTTGTATTTAAACTCACGCTTATGTCGTATTGCAATTACCTACGATATTATGTTAATAAGTTGTATTTAAATTCATGCACCATGTAAGTGGCGACTCAAGATGGGTGATGTATACCTAATTTTGGGGGCGTCACGGTTGGTATCGTAGCTTAGGATGTGATCCGGCTAAGATGTGAGAATAGTACTAGGAGGGAGAGACGGGAATACCTTCGCTATAGTATGACCTACCTAAGTTTATGTGCTATTTTATTGGTTGGTCAGAAGATAAGGATAATTTGTTATATGTCAATTAACCTTTTGTTTTGTGGCAGTATCTGAAAATGACATCTGAGAATGTTGAGAATAGCAATGGAGCGCAGGCGATCGTTGATTCACTACATATCAATAATCAAGATAATGTGCATCAGGAAGGCGACAATCCTCATGCAAACAACAACACTGACCAAATGACAAATGATCAAATGTTCGTGAGGCTTTATGCAATTTATGCAACAAAGAAAGCGAGAGCGACTCCTGCCCAAAACGTAGGTGGAAAACACTTGAAACTCTCTCGGCCACCGCTAAACAATTTAAGGAGCGGGACCACCGGAGTTTAAGGGAGAGCCAAAACCACTTCGCGCGGAAGCATGGATAAAGCAGATTACCAAGATATTTGATGTCTGGGATGCTCGAGAGCAAAAGGTTCCCTTTGCGCCTTTATGTCATGCGAGAGGCAGACATCGGTGGGAATTCCAGAAACGCACTCAACAAATCAGATCAAGATATCTTGGGAGAAGTTCCAGAGTCGTTTCAACGACAAATACTTTCTCGAAAGTATTCGCCACATGAAGGAGGTGGAGTTTATCAAGTTCGAACAAAACAATACGACCGTGTCGCAATACGAGGCAAAATTTCATGAGTTATCACTTTTCCAGGCCCCACTTGGTGGATAATGAAGAGAGAATGGCGCTAAATGTTTTAAGAGGTTTGAAGTCGAGATACGCCAACATCTTATTTCTCATAAACCGTGTTTGTATTCAGATGTTGTAAATAGGGCTCGCTTAGTGGAGCGCGATAATGAGTCAACGCAACTAAAAAAGAGAGCAACCGCAAGCAAAATTATAATACCAAATGGAGAATAGTCATCGAGGCGGTGACAACAAGCGTGGAGGGAATCAACAAAGCAGATATGGTAACCACTTCTGGTGGTAATCAGGCCAAAACAATAAGAATGGACATTTCAAGAAAAGGAGATTCAACAATGATGGAAAGACGTCAAGACCAAAGACCCATTGTTAAGGAAGGAGAAAGACCACCTATCATATGCTTCAAATGCGGAGGAGAGGACACATCGCCCAAACTGCATACATGTCATTCAAAGCATGTTATAATTGTGGAAGAGAAGGTCACTTAGCTCGATTTTTATTGCCATCAAGACAAATTCAGCCTAGGATGGAGGCACCAAAGGCCATCCCGTAAAATTCAAAACCCAGAAGGTAAGGGAGAGCATTTGTCATGACCTCTCAAAGAGCAAGGAATCCGAATGAGGTCATCACGGGTAAGTTTTATCATAAACTCTAATGAAGTCTATACTTTATTTGATAACCTGGTTCTACCCATTCTTTTATTTCTCCTACTTGCGCCATCGATTAAATTTTGACTACGGAGAAATTAGACTTTGACTTATCTCGTGGAAACTCCGTTGGGAGAAACCTTCATTACATCCATCGCTTATAAGTCTTGTTTGGTTCAAATCGGCACCTCACATTACCTCGTCGATCTTATTTCATTAAAAATACTTGCATTTGACGTGATTCTGTGGATTGATTGGTTAACTACTTATCATGCAAAAATTGATTGTTTTCGTAAGGTTGTTAGCTTTCATATTCCTAATCAACCTATTATGCTAATTCAAACGACCAAACCATTAAAATCAATCACGGCTATCTCAAGCCATAAAGCTATTCGCTTATTGAAAACTGGATGTCAAGCTTTCTTAGCTCATGTCACGATTTAAATAAAAAATACGCCGCTTTTAAACGATATTTCTATTGTTAATAAATTTCCGACGTATTCTCAAGAACTTCCGGCCTACCCCTGAAGCGTGAAATTGAATTTTGTATCGACTTGAACCCCGAGACAAAACCTATTTCCAAAGCCCCATATCGAATGGCTCCTATTGAACTTCGTGAGTTAAAGACCCAACTCGCAGAATTGTTAGACATGGCTTTATTCGCCCTAGTAGATTTCCTTGGGGTGCTCCCTGCTCTATTCGTGAAGAAGAAAGATGGGAGTATGCAACTTTTGTATTGATTATCGGAGTCGAATCACGTCACCATCAAAAATAGGTATCCATTGCCACGTATTGATGACCTCGTTTTGACCAATTTAAGGAGCCAAATTCTTTTCAAAGATTGATCTTCGTTCCGGATATCACCAATTGAAGATTAGAACCACGACATTCCAAAGATTCTTTCGTAACCCCAGACGGCATTATGAATTCCTAGTCATGTCCTTTGGATCGACTAATGCTCCCGCCGCCTTCATGGATATGATGAACCGAGTATTCAAGGAATATTTAGATCACTTTGTGGTCGCCTTTATTGATGACATCCTTATTTATTCCAAAAGCCGTGAAGATCATGAAAGCAACACTTGAGGTCGACACTCCAAAAGCTTCGTGAATATAAGCTTTATGCCAAGTTGAAGAAATGCGAGTTCGGCAAGAAGAAGTAGCATTCCTTGGGCACGTGGTATCAAGTCATGGAATATCCGTTGACCCAAAGAAAGATTGAAGCTATTCAAAGTCGGGAACAACCTAAATCAAGGATCGAAGACGTAGCTTTCTTGCTTAGTTGGTTATTATCTGAGATTCGTGGAAGGATTTTCTAATCGCTATTCCATCGACTCTCGGTGACTCGGAAAGATACAAAGTTCGGTTGGAGCGAAGAATGAGAAGAGTTTTCAAGAACTCAAGAGGAGACTTATTTCAAAGACTGCTCGACAATACCATCCTGCCGGAGGATTTGTCATCTACATGATGCTTCAGCAAAGGGTTGGGATGTGTTCTTATGCAACATGGGAAAGTTATAGTTTATGCCTCGCGACAACTCAAAGAATATGAGAGGAATTATCCTACTCATGATCTAGAGTTGGCAGCTGTTGTCTTTGCACTTAAAATGTGGAGGCATTACTTGTATGGGGAGAAAGTGGAGATCTTTACGGATCATAAAAGCCTCAAATATTTCTTCACTCAAAAGGAACTCAACATGCGACAACGACGTTGGCTTGAACTGCTGAAAGATTATGATCATACCATCCAATACCATCCCGGAAAAGCAAACGTGGTAGCCGACGATTGAGTAGGAAATCATATGCAAGTACAAGTGCGATATTGTCAACGCAAAGGCCCATTTTGTGTGACTTGCAAAGGATGGAGATAGAATTAAAGACTCCAGGGACGCATGTGATGACGGCGAGTATACGAGTAGAACCGACTTTAATTGATAAAGTTAAAGTCGCTCAAGTTACGCACACGGAGCCGATGCGCGTATGAGGAAGAAAGTGCAAGAAGGTGCGCTTAAGCAAGAATCGATGAAGAAGGAATACTTTGAGTCAACTCCGCACTTTGTGTTCCTAACGACCTCGATTTAAAGTATAATATCATGATGGAGGCGCACAACACACCATTTGCAATCCATCTCGGGAGTACCAAATGTATCATGATATTCACATACATTTTGGTGGAGCAATACGAAGAGAGAGATAGCGTTGTTTATCTCAAGGTGTCTAACTTGTCAACGAGTTAAAGCGGAGCATCAAGTACCAAAAGGTCCATTGCAACCACTTGAAATTCCAGAATGGAAAGGGAGCACATTACCATGGATTTCAATTACGGCCTTCCTAAGGTTTCTCAAGGCATTGATGCGATTTGGGTCATTGTTGATAGATCGACCAAGTCCGCTCATTTCTTACCGATACGAGAAACTTATACACTTGAACGTCTTGCTCAGATGTACATAAACGAGATTGTAAGATCGCATGGTATGCCAAGATCCATAGTTTCGATCGAGACCCAAGATTCACTTCACGATTTTGGGTTAGTTTGCAAAAAGCTATGGGCACAGACTTACGATTTAGTTCTCTAAGATATCATCCTCGGATGCGGACGGACAATGGAGAGGACTATTCAAACTCTTCAAGATCTATTAAGACTCGTGTCCTTGATTTCAGGGGAGTTGGGACAAGTTCTTACCATTGGTGGAGTTTTCCTACAACAACAATTATCGCAAGTATCGCATGGCTCCATTCAAGCGCCAGATGGAAGAAAGTGTCGTTCTCTCAAGATGCCGGGATGAGGTGGGTGAAGCAACGTTGTTGGGACCGAGTTGAGTACGTATGACTATTTAAAAAGATTCAAATGATCCGACAACGTATAAAAACCTCACAAAATCGATTAAAGAGTTATGCCGATCTTCATCGAAAGGACGTGGAATTCGGATATAGGAGATCATGTGTTGTTAAGAGTCGCTTCCATGGAAAGGAGTTACAAGATTTGGAAAGAGAGGAAAACTTAATCCTCGATTCATCGGCCCATTTTAATCCTCGATCGAGTAGGAATCGTGGCCTATAGACTCGCTTTTACCGCCAAATATGTCTCGTGTTCATAACGTTTTTCACATATCTATGTTACGTAAATATGTGAAAGACCCGAACCATATTATCGAAGTTAGAAACCGATTTAAATAGCGGAAGATTCGACGTATTAAGAGGTTCCTGCTCAAATTTTGATAAGAAAGAACATATTCTACGCCCAAGGTTATACCTCAAGTCAAAGTTTTATGGAGGAACCACGATGTTGAGGAAATGACTCGGGAGTTAGAATCTGAAATGAAATCAAGGTATCCTTACCTCTTCGACATACCTGTGTATCGCATTCTAATTTCGAGGGCTTAAATTTCATAAGAAGGGAGGTTGTAAGACCCAACTTTTTATAAATAAAGATGAATTTTCTATAAATATTATTTTTGAATATTATGGAATAAATTTGATATAATGTTATAGTTGTGGGTAATATTTATAAATTTTGCAAAGTATGCAAGTTGTTATAAAATATTCGTTTGGTGGGGAATATTCTTTTTGTTAGGGAATATTCGCATAATGGCTCAATCATTGGTGGACCCCACAACATTATTGTCTGGATTGAGAAAACGACAAAAATATTTTTATAAAAATAATTGGCGGAGGTGTTACCGTTAAACCGTTGAACTACCCGGTGGTAAAAGTACAAGAATACGGCGTGGTTGATAGTAGCACACTCAGATTGATTATTGATGCTTACGTGAGAAGTCACTCAAACCTATGCTCAATTATTGCTACAAGAATCACGATCATATCTCTTATATTATTGATTCAATTATTGTCACAAAGATCATCCGTATAATATGTTATAGTATTAAATCAATAATTGAGATGACAAGTTATAAATGATTAATAATTATTGAAAGATTAAATATGTGTTATGATTTGTGGTAAGTTTGATTATTTTATGGGGGCTCTATATGTCATCATCTAAGAGTCTCTTCATCAATAGTATTTACCTTCGTCAATAGTAATTACCCTTGTGAATAGTATTTACCTTTCATTAATAGTAATTACCCTTGTGAATAGTATTTACCTTCATCAATAGTAATTACCCTTGTGAATAGTATTTACCTTCGTCAATAGTAATTATCCTTGTGAATAGTATTTACCTTCGTCGATAAGTAATTACCCTTGTGAATAGTATTTACCTTCGTCGATAGTATTTACCTTCGTTAATAGTAATTACCTTTACCAGACGTCGAACCACTTGTCGTTTCACATTATAAAGGCGTCGAACCACTTGTCGTTTCACATTACAAAGCGCCAAACCACCGTCAAGCCACTTGCCTTTTCACACAAGAAAAGCTAAGCTAGAAATCTTCTATAAATAGAGGCCTAGGGCTTCATTATTTTCACAAATTCATTCAAGCTATAGAGAGAGAAAGTATAGAGAGAATAAAGAGAAAGAAGAAGAGTATTTTGTTACTATTACCTTTGCGCAAAGATTCAATCTCCTACCAAATATAAGGGGTGTTATTCTTTCTTATTCATGAAGAGAAGCTATTGTTATTCCATTGCTTATTATTACATTGGAATAACTCGTATAAGTGGTTTACCCTATACTTGGTGACATTCTTCTATTATTCTGTTGGAACATCCACATCTGTGTGTTTTACAGGACGGACCCGGGTTCGCCTTCTTTATCATTCTGTTGGAACATCCATGCTCGTGTGTTTTACACCGGACCGGTTCCGCTCTTTGTTATTCTCATTGGAACATCCCGCTCGTGTGTTTTACACTCTGGACCGGGTTCCGCTTTATTATTATCTGAATATCTCATTCGTGTGTTTTGGATCCGGGTTCCATCTTTATTATTCTGTTGGAACATCCCGCGCTGTGAATTTCACCGACTGGTTCCGTTATTTATTATTCATTTGAATAACTCATCATCTGTGGGCCTATCGCGATGCATGGTGATTTCTTTTGTTATTCCATTCTTTATTATACCCAAATAAGTTAAAACTTTGACTTCTATACTCCATGAAATTAGTAGAATATCCTTGATATTTGCGTTTCATCCAAAGATCTTTTCATGGAAATATTCTTCCGATCATTCTTGAATTTTACTACTACAAAACAAAGATCATGTTGACAATTTGGACGTTAATAATTCCCTGGATAAAATAATTCTTGAACTTGTTTTATTGAATTCTTATATCATTGTCATCATCCTCATGTTTATATTTTTTGAAAAAGTCATCCGTGTATTGTAGTGCATAGATGGACTTGGTATGATTATGACCGAGAGACTATTGATTGTAATCATGACCGTAATGTTACAAATGATGTGATAAAAAATCCTCGGTGGCGTCAGTAGTAGTGCATTGATGGACGATTGTTGGCATGATCATGATTATTAATGAATACACAAATATTCTCGCCCGTAGTGCATGAATAATTGTGGTCGTGATACTAAAGAATATCCTCGTCAGAAAAGTGTGGGGGTGATTCGATGATGTGGAATATTTATTAAAGTCGAGTCTCGCCTATAACAAATGATGAAAAACCTTTTAAAACCTAAAAGATAGTAGACTTTATTTTCTACTTGACTCTTTTAATGGATTGCATATTCACTGCAGCTTAAACCTGGTTGTCTATTGTATTTTATCGTTTAACATTATTGAAGACTATTGATAATTTATTCTCGCATTATCTTAGTCATAATATTTATTTCATCGGGCTAGTTGAGCTCACCCCTTTTTTTCACCGTTTCTTGTGAAATGATAATATAGCTGGGACGAGTCGGGGAAACGAGTGATGGTCCTGAAGATAGCATTAGTAGTCCTCACTATTCTGTAAAAATAGTGTGATAATAACTGTAATGAGGACTTTTGTTTGAGTTTGTATAATATCTAGTAGACGATATTTGTATTTAAACTCACAGTTTATGTAAGATTGTATACCTACGCTTATGTTAATAAGTTGTATTTAAATTACGCACCATGTAAGTGGCGACTCAAGATGGGTGATGTATACCTAATTTGGGGGCGCCACGGTTGGTATCGAGCTTTAGGATGTGATCCCTGGCTAAGATGTGAGAATAGTACTAGGAGGGGAGAGACGGGGAATACCTTCGCTAGTATGACCTACCTAAGTTTATGTGCTATTTTATTGGTTGGTCAGAAGATAAGGATAATTTGTTACATGTCAATTAACCTTTTGTTTTGTGGCAGTATCTGAAAATGACATCTGAGAATGTTGAGAATAGCAATGGAGCGCAGGCGATCGTTGATTCACTACATATCAATAATCAAGATAATGTGCATCAGGAAGGCGACAATCCTCATGCAAACAACAACACTGACCAAATGACAAATGATCAAATGTTCAGAGGCTTTATGCAATTTATGCAACAGCAGGCGAGAGCGACTCCTGTCCAAAACGTAGGTGGAAACACGGAAAACTCTCAAAGGTCACCGCTAAACAATTTAAGGAGCTGGGACCACCGGAGTTTAAGGAGAGCCAAAACCACTTCGGCGGAAGCATGGATAAAGCAGATTACAAGATATTTGATGTCTTGGGATGCTCAGAAGAGCAAAAGGTTCCCTTTCACGCCTTTTATGTCGCTTGGAGAGGCGGACATTGGTGGGAATCCAGAAACGTACTCAACCAAATTGTCATCAAGATATCTTGGGAGAAGTTCCAGAGTCGTTTCAACGACAAATACTTTCCGAAAGTATTCGCCACATGAAGGAGGTGGAGTTTATCAAGTTGGAACAAAACAATATGACCGTGTCGCAATACGAGGCAAAATTTATGAGTTATCACGGTTCATGCGCCCCACTTGGTGGATAATGAAAGAGAATGGCGCAAATGTTTTGAAGAGGTTTGAAGCGGAGATACGCCAACATCTTATTTCTCATAAACCGTGTTTGTACTCGGATGTTGTAAATAGGGCTCGATTAGTGGAGCGCGATAATGAGTCAACGCAACTAAAAAGAGAGCGGTAAGCAAAATTATAATACCGGCGAGAATAGTCATCGAGGCGGTGGACAACAAGCGTGGAGGGAATCAAAAAGCCGGAGATATGGTAACCACTTCGGTGGTAATCGTGGCCAAAACAATAAGAATGGACATTTCAAGAAAAGGAGATTCAACAATGATGGAAAGACGTCAAAGACCAAAGACCCATTGTTAAGGAAGGAGAAAGACCACCTATCATATGCTTCAAATGCGGAGGAGAGGGACACATCACCAAATCTGGCCACGCCAGTCAAAGCATGTTATAATTGTGGAAGAGAAGGTCACTTAGCTCGATTTTTCGCCATCAAGACAAATTCACTAGGATGGAGGCACCAAAGGCCATCCCGTAAAAATTCAAAAAGCCAGAAAGTGCTAAGGAGAGCATTTGTTGTGACCTCTCAAAGAGCAAGGAACCGAATGAGGTCATCACGGGTAAGCTTATCATAAACTCTAATGAAGTCTATACTTTATTTGATACCGGTTCTACCCATTCTTTTATTTCTCCTACTTGCGCCATCGATTAAATTTGACTCTGGAGAAATTAGACTTTGACTTATCTGTGGAAACTCCGCTGGGAGAAACCTTCATTACATCCATTGCTTATAAGTCTTGTTTGGTTCAAATCGGTACCTCACATTATTACCGTCGATCTTATTTCATTAAAAATACTTGCATTTGACGTGATTCTTAGGATTGATTGGTTAACTACTTATCATGCAAAAATTGATTGTTTTCGTAAGGTTGTTAGCTTTCATATTCCTAATCAACCTATTATGCGAATTCAAACGACCAAACCATTAAAATCAATCACGGTCATCTCAAGCCATAAAGCTATTCGTTTATTGAAAAACGGATGTCAAGCTTTCTTAGCTCATGTCACGATTTAAATAAAAAAATACGCCGCTTTTAAACGATATTCCTATTGTTAATAAATTTCCTGACGTATTCTCCGAAGAACTTCCTGGCCTACCCCCAGAGCGTGAAATTGAATTTTGTATCGACCTTGAACCCAGTACAAAACCTATTTCCAAAGCCCCATATCGAATGGCTCCTATTGAACTTCAGGAGTTAAAGACCCAACTGCAGGAATTGTTAGACATTGGCTTTATTCGTCCTAGTACTTCTCCCTGGGGTGCTCCTCTGTTCTATTCGTGAAGAAGAAAGATGGGAGTATGCGACTTTGTATTGATTATCGGAGTTGAATCACGTCACCATCAAAATAGGTATCCATTACCACGTATTGATGACCGTTTGACCGGTTGCAAGGAGCCAAATTCTTTTCAAAGATTGATCTTCGTCCCGGATATCACCAATTGAAGATTAAACCGCCGACATTCCAAAAGACGGCCGTAACTCCCAGACGGGCATTATGAATTCCTAGTCATGTCCTTTGGATTGACTAATGCTCCCGCCGCCTTCATGGATATGATGAACCAAAGTATTCAAGGAATATTTAGATCACTTTGTGGTCGTCTTTATTGATGACATCCTTATTTATTCCAAAAGCCGTGAAGATCATGAGCAACACTTGAGGTCGACACTCCAAAAGCTTCGTGAATATAAGCTTTATGCCAAGTTGAAGAAATGCGAGTTCGCTTGAAGAAGTAGCATTCCTTGGGCACGTGGTATCAAGTCATGGAATATCTGTTGACCCAAAGAAAGATTGAAGCTATTCAAAGTCGGGAACAACCTAAATCGAAATGATCAAGCACGTAGCTTTCTCGGTTTATTTGGTTATTATCGGAGATTCGTGGAAGGATTTTCTCGAATCGCTATTCCATCGACTTTCATTGACTTTCGGAAAGATACAAAGTTCGGTTGGAGCGAAGAATGTGAGAAGAGTTTTCAAGAACTCAAGAGAGATCGATTTCAAAGACTGCTCGACAATACCATCCGGCTCGGAGGATTTGTCATCTCAAATGATGCTTCAGCAAAGGGTTGGGATGTGTTCTTATGCAACATGGAAAAGTTATAGTTTATGCTCTCGCGACAACTCAAAGAATATGAGAGGAATTATCCTACTCATGATCTAGAGTTAGCAATTGTTTGTCTTTGCACTTAAAATGTGGAGGCATTACTTGTATGGGAGAAAGTGGAGATCTTTACGGATCATAAAAGCCTCAAATATTTCTTCACTCAAAAGGAACTCAACATGCGACAACGACGTTGGCTTGAACTATTGAAAGATTATGATCATACCATCCAATACCATCCCGAAAAGCAAACGTGGTAGCCGACGATTGAGTAGAAATCATATGCAAGTACAAGTGCGATATTGTCAACGCAAAGGCCCATTTTGTGTGACTTGCAAAGGATGGAGATAGAATTAAAGACTCTGAGGGACGCATGTGATGACAAATGAGTATATGAGTAGAACCGACTTTAATTGATAAAGTTAAAGTCGCCAAGCTACTGCACTGGAGTCGATGATGCGTATGAGGAAGAAAGTGCAAGAAGGTGCTACGCTTAGGAAGCAAGAATCGATGAAGAAGGAATACTTGAGTCAACTCCGCACTTTTGTGTTCCTAACGACCACGATTTAAAGTATAATATCATGATGGAGGCGCACAACACACCATTTGCAATCCATCTCGGGAGTACCAAATGTATCATGATATTCGCCATACATTTTGGTGGAGCAATATGAAGAGAGAGATAGCAATTGTTTATCTCAAGGTGTCTAACTTGTCAACGAGTTAAAGCGGAGCATCAAGTACCAAAAGGTCCATTGCAACCACTTGAAATTCCGAATGGAAGTGGGAGCACATTACCATGGATTTCGTTAGCACGGCCTTCCTAAGGTTTCTCAAGGCATTGATGCGATTTGGGTCATTGTTGATAGATTGACCAAGTCCGCTCATTTCTTTACCGATACGAGAAACTTATACACTTGAACGCTCTTGCTCAGATGTACATAAACGAGATTGTAAGATCGCATGGTATGCCGGTATCCATAGTTTTCGATCGAGACCCAAGATTCACTTCACGATTTTGGGTTAGTTTGCAAAAAGCTATGGGCACAGACTTACGATTTAGCTTCTAAGATATCATCCTCGCAGACGGACGGACAAATGGAGAGGACTATTCAAACTCTTGAAGATCTATTAAGACTCTGTGTCCTTGATTTCAAGGGAGTTGGGACAAGTTCTTACCATTGGTGGAGTTTTCCCACAACAACAATTATCAAGCAAGTATGGCATGGCTCCATTCAAGCATTGTATGGAAGAAAGTGTTGTTCTCCAAGATCTTTGGGATGAGGTGGGTGAAGCAACGTTGTTGGGACCGGAGTTGGTACGTATGACTACGAAAATGATTCAAATGATCCGACAACGATAAAAACCTCACAAAATCGATAAAAGAGTTATCCGATCTTCATCGAAAGGACGTGGAATTCGATATAGGAGATCATGTGTTGTTAAGAGTTGCTCCATGGAAAGGAGTTACAAGATTTGGAAGGAGAGGAAAACTTAATCCTCGATTCATCGGTCCATTTTTAATCCTCGATCGAGTAGGAACTGTGGCCTATAGACTCGCTTTACCGCCAAATATGTCTCGTGTTCATAACGTTTTTCACATATCTATGTTACGTAAATATGTGAAAGACCCGAACCATATTATTGAGTTAGAACCGGACGAAATAGCGGAAGATTTGACGTATGAAGAGGTTCCTGTTCAAATTTTGGATAAGAAAGAACATATTCTACGCTCCAAGGTTATACCTCAAGTCAAAGTTTTATGGAGGAACCACGATGTTGAGGAAATGACTTGGGAGTTAGAATCTGAAATGAAATCAAGGTATCCTTACCTCTTCGACATACCAGGTACGTACCCTAATTTCGAGGGCGAAATTTCATAAGAAGGGGAGGTTGTAAGACCCCAACTTTTATAAATAAAGATGAATTTTTCTATAAATATTATTTTTGAATATTATGGAATAAATTTGATATAATGTTATAGTTGTGGGTAATATTTATAAATTTTGCAAAGTATGCAAGTTGTTATAAAATATTCGTTTGGTCGGGGAATATTCTTTTTGTTAGGAATATTCGCATAATGGCTCAATCATTGGTGGACCTTACACAACATTATCATCGGATCGAGAAAACGACATAAAAATATTTTTATAAAAAAATAACTACGGAGGTGTTACCGTTAAAACCGTTGAACTACCCGGTGGTAAAGTAAAAGAATCGCTGCGTGGTTGCATAAGAGTACACCAGATTGATTATTGATGCTTACGTGAGAAGTCACTCAAACCTATGCTCAATTATTGCTACAAAGAATTGTCGCATCATTTCTCTTATATTATTGATTCAATTATTGTCACAAAGATCATCTCAGATAATATGTTATAGTATTAAATCAATAATTGAGATGACAAGTTATAAATGATTAATAATTATTGAAAGATTAAATATGTGTTATGATTTGTGGTAAGTTTGATTATTTTATGGGGGCTCATATGTCATCATCTAAGAGTCTCTTCATCAATAGTATTTACCTTAATCAATAGTAATTACCCTTGTGAATAGTATTTACCTTCGTTAATAGTAATTACCCTTGTGAATAGTATTTACCTTCATCAATAGTAATTACCCTTGTGAATAGTATTTACCTTCGTCAATAGTAATTATCCTTGTGAATAGTATTTACCTTCGACAATAGTAATTACCCTTGTGAATAGTATTTACCTTCGTCAATAGTATTTACCTTCGTTAATAGTAATTACCTTTACCAGACGTCGAACCACTTGTCGTTTCACATTACAAAGCGCCGAACCACTTGTCGTTTCACATTACAGCGCCGAGAACCATTAAGTCAAGCCACTTGCCTTTTTCACACTCAAGAAGTGCTAAGCTAGAAATCTTCTATAAATAGAGGCCTAGGGCTTCATTATTTTTCACAAATTCATTCAAGCTATAGAGAGAGAAAGTATAGAGAGAATAAGAGAGAAAGAAGAAGAGTATTTTGTTACTACTACATCGTCATAAAGATTCAATCTCCTACCAAATATAAGGGGTGTTATTCTTTCTTATTCATGAAGAGAACTGTTGTTATTCCATTGCTTATTATTCATTGGAATAACTCGTATAAGTGGTTTACCCTATACTTGGTGACATTCTTCTATTATTCATTGGAACATCCTGCTCGTGTGTTTTACACCGGACTGTTCCGCTTCTTTATCATTCTGTTGGAACATCCTCGCTCATGCATGTGTTTTACAGGACACGGGTAAAATCTTTGTTATTCTGTTGGAACATCCGCTCATGTGTTTTACACATGGACCGGTTCCGTCTTTATTATTATTCGTTGGAATATCCTATCTCGTGTGTTTTACACCGGATCCGGTTCCATCTTTATTATTCGTTGGAACATCCCGCTTGGGTGTGAATTTCACCTGACGACCGGTTCCGTTATTTATTATTCATTGGAATAACTCGTCTGCATGCGGCCTATCGCATGCACGGTGATTTCTTTTGTTATTCCATTCTTTATTATACCCGGTTGGTTAAAACTTTGACTTCTATACTCCATGAAATTAGTAGAATATCCTCGATATTTGCGTTTCATCCAAAGATCTTTTCATGGAAATATTCTTCCGATCATTCTTGAATTTTACTCTACAAAACAAAGATCATGTTGACAATTTGGACGTTAATAATTCCCGGATAAAATAATTCTTGAACTTGTTTTATTGAATTCTTATATCATTGTCATCATCCTCATGTTTATATTTTTTTGAAAGTCATCGTGGTCTGTAGTGCATAGATGGACTTGGTATGATTATGACTGAGAGACTATTGATTGTAATCACGACCGTAATGTTACAAATGATGTGATAAAAATCCTCAAAGGGTCAGAGTAGTGCATTGATGGATGATTGTTGGCATGATCATGACCATTAATGAATACACAAATATTCTCGCCCGCCCGTAGTGCATGAATAATTGTGGTCGTGATACTAAAGAATATCCTCGTCAGTAGAAAAGTGCGGGGTGATTCGATGATGTGGAATATTTATTAAAGTCGAGTCTCAATTATATAAATGATGAAAACCTTTAAAACCTAAAAGATAGTAGACTTTATTTTCTACTTGACTCTTTTAATGGATCGATATTCACCGCAGATTAAACCGGTTGTCTATTGTATTTTATCGGTTTAACATTATCAAGACTATTGATAATTTATTACGCATTATCTTAGTCATAATATTTATTTTATTGGGCTAGTTGAGCTCACCCTTTCTTTCACCGTTCTCTTGTGAAATGATAATAATATAGCCGGGACGAGCCTGGGAAACGAGTGATGGTCCCGAAGATAGCATTAGTAGTCCTCACTATTCGTAAAATAGTGTGATAATAATCTGTAATGAGGACTTTTTGTTTGAGTTTGTATAATATCTAGTATTTATATATTTGTATTTAAACTCACGTTTTTATGTCGTATTGCACACTACAGTTATGTTAATAAGTTGTATTTAAATTACGCACCATGTAAGTGGCGACTCAAGATGGGTGATGTATACCTAATTTTGGGGGCGCCACACATTTGATGCTTATAAAGAAAATTGAACAATATTATTTTGTCAGTGTCACCACAAGGATGATATTTTTCTTTTTGAATATATGGAGTGCTAGGTCGGACTTAACTTGGATAATTTTGATTCTGGATGTGCCACCACTGATCAAAATAATCTAAGAGGCAATCGAAAAGGAGTTGCATAGTTGATGTAATTGACAAAAAGTTGTCTACCTATTTATTTATATATAGTTTGTTGTGTCACCACAAGGCTATATACATTTGAAATGGGATCCTTATTCTCACTAGCAAGTCTTTAATTAGATTTTCTTAGAACTATATAAGTGAGGGTAATATAGTTTGAAGAAAATAGTGGGAGATACCAATTTAGAACAAGACCTAATTTATTTTGGTAATTAATAAAAGAATGTATGTTAAAATGTTGTTAAATACAAATTCCTTTACTGTAATTTTACAATGTCTAAAATTACTATCATGCGAAGCATATTAGATGCTAAATTAATCGTAATCGAATTAAACGGATTGGTTAAGGAATTTGAGAATAGTTCTTATAAATTTGAAAAGCTATCTTATGTCCTTAATACGCCTATCCTCGCAATGGTTGCGCATAATGCCTCCGAGGAAGAGATTGCTACTTTTAGAAAGTGGCAAGATGATGCACTGATTGGCTCAACGCATCATGCTCGCATCCACGAGTAACAAGCTTCGTCCACAAGATGAAACTATGGATGCTCCTACTATATTCCCGCACATTAAGTAGTTGATGGTGAGGAAAGTAGGACCGATAGATATCGACATATCTAAGGAGCTCTTCCGATCTAGAATGGCCAATGGCACTATAAATATGAAAAAGTTCTTAACATAATCAATTTGATTGATCAATTAGGACAACTGGTTTTGTCATGGATGGAGAGTTGAGCCAAGATTTGATCTTGCACTCACTCCCGGACTCCTTTCACAATTGTTGTGAATTTTTCATATGAACAAGCTAGATATCAGCTTTGCTGATTTGCTTAACATGTTAAAAATTGTTGAGAGTCACTTTCTAACCAAGAAAGACCGAGTCTTACTGGTAGAGGCCAAAGGATCTTCTGAAAAGAAGAACGATTCAAAGAAGGTAAATAGAAAGGCAAAAAACAAAGGATAATAAGAACAAAACTGATACAGATAGCAAAGGAGTTTACTTCCACTGCAATAAGCCTGGACACTGGAAAGAAACTGCGAGAAGCATCTTGCTGAGGCTAACCAAAGAAGCTTAGTGAAGTTTCTATTCATAATACGCTTTTTTGTTCATGATTGAAATAAATTTTTCTTTAAGTCAAGGTTCTACTTGGGTATTGGATACCGACTTTGGTTATCATAAATATAGATTTATGAAGGACCAAAGAAGTAGAAAGCTAAACAAATATAAGTAATCCTATGTGTGAAAATGAAGCAAAGGTCACTTGCATTAGCCATAGAAACTTATAGTTTAGCAATGCCTACGGAAAATCTATTAAGTCAATAAGTTGTTATTGTATTCCAGTTCTTGTTAAAAATATTATTTCCATTTTATTGTTGGACAATGAAATCTTTGGTATTATAATTAAGAACAATTGTTGTTCTATTTATAATAATAATGTTTTGTATGAGAATCGAATATTACTTAATAAATTTTGTATACTTGACTTACGTGAAAAATTATTTTATAAATTGAACAAACTAGTATAAGAAAAGGAGATGATCATTCAAAGAGTTAAAAATATGTATTTGTTGAAATACAAGTGTGAATTATTTGAAAGGTTCAAAGAATTCAAAAGTGAAACAAATTGGCAAAGTATTAGGATTCTTTGATCGGATCAAGGAATAAATACTTGAGCAATAAGTTTCTAGATCATCTCAAATGGTTTTCTCATAATGGACACATCCTGATACGCAATAATTGATTGATGTATCTGAATGAATAATCGTACCTTGTTGGACATGGTGCGGTCCAAAATGATTTTACCGACATTCCAAAGATCCTTCAGGATCATGTCCTAGAAATGGTCGACATATCTACAAAAAGGTAACCTCAAAATCCAGCCCCAAGACTCCATAAAAGTTATGGATGTGGAGGATTCCTAATCTTAAGTATGTTAAGATAAGGGGTTGTCCAACTTATGTGAAAAGGTTTCGAAGGATAAGTTTGGGACAAGATTTGACATGTACAGATTTGTGGGACATCCTAAAGTAAGTTTAGGGTATATGTTCTATAATTCTACTTAGCAAAAAGGTGTTTGTTACAAAACACGCTGCCTTCTAAGATAAATGTGTTTATTATTGAAGGGGCTAGTGGGAGGATAATAGATCTTGAAAAGTTCAGGAACCACAAATACTATAAGTCAAAAAAGAGGAACCGAAGAGATGAACCTATTATACCACAACCTGAATCGTAAATCGGAATAGTACCAAAGATACCTAGGAGGTATGGATTCATCATGGATGATGATGATGAGGTACACATCATAGAAGATGATGATTCAGAGTTACATTCGATGAGGTAAGACTTCTAGTGTGTACAAAAGGGTCAGTGGGAGCATCGTGACATTCCTAATATTATATGTTGATATACTACGGATAAAGAATGACATACTAATGCTACAATCAGTAATGATAAAGTTGTCTAAACATTCCTCCATGAATGGTTTGGGAAGAGTATCTTAATTGGGGATATAAATCTATATAGATAGATTTAAAAGGATGCTCAACTTAACCCAAGGAACGTATATTCATTTGATGCTAAAGTCGTTTAGCATGGCAAACTCCAAGAGATGTCTCATGTCGATGAACCATGGAGTGTATCTCTCTTAATAGTCCCCACAGACTCCTGAAAAGAGAGGTCGCATGAGTAACAATCATGCATGCAATGAAATGTACGAGACCTGATGTTGATCAGTCATATTATGGAGAAGTTCACTATGAGTCAGTGAAAAATATCTTAAAGTTCTTAACCGGCACTAAGGATGTGATCATATTCATGGTGGGTCTTAATTAAAACTAGAGGGCTTAACAGACTCAAGTTTTTCAGATGCACCAAGATGATGTAAAAATCCACTTTAAGGTAAAGGGTTACCTTGAATATTGGTGCGTTGAATTGGAAAGGTTCCAAACAAAGAAAGAGTTCTTGGTTTAGTGATAAAGACAAAGTATATAGCTATAAATGAAGCTGCAAGTTGATTGTTTGGATTAAAAGTTCATTACAGAACTAGGAATGGCTCCTAAGTCTCATCTTGGATCTAAACATGTGTTGTGGCACTTTCATTTGATTATTAGAATCATTGAAATATGGGAAATCACTATAGAGATAGTGGACTCTCATGAACAACATTATATATCCATTAACTAAAGCTTATCTAACAGCAGGATAATCGTCACTTAGAGAATAAGAGTATGAGATACCATGACGATTGGCTTTAGTGCAAGTGGGAGATTGAAAGTAGTATGCACACAAGCCAATCATGTTTGATGATAAAGCATATACTTTGTAACAATCTTATTCATTTATTAATAAAAAGGATTAATTTATTAAAGGCTTTTAATTATCTACATGATGCTGTTTTATAATATGTGATAAACCCATAGTTTTAAGCAATGCTTTTAGAATAATGATGATGATCATTCTAATGAGATCTAAATTCTTAGAAAGCTTAAAACTAAAATAGTTCCCAATCATTGGATTACTAAATTGGGGATTAGTGAATCCGGATAGATTGGTACATACGTTGCTTGCTCATTGGATGAGGATGATTGATCTCATGATCATTTGTGTGGAGACACTAAAGCAAGTATGTAGGTGCTTATTAGAGAATAAGTTCAATCGAACGTGGCTCGCTAAGGAATACCTAATGGAGTTTTATTTGCTTGTCAATAGGAATTCAGTAGTGATAGTAGTACAAGTAATCCTTGGACTTGAGATCATCATAAGATCTTGTGTATGATGAGTTATACTTTGACTTATTCCTTAAGACCCTTAGGGTATATCAAAAGTATGCTTGGGTATAATAAGTTGTACATGGAGATAATGTATGATCAATAAAGAATCTACCACTTCTAATAAAAGAAGAGAAATGTCTTATGTGATTCGATAAATGACAACCCAAAGAGTCCTTGGTTATGCGTAATGAAATTAGAAAGGAGTTTCTAATTTGCATTATTTGAGAGTGCATTTAAGAGTCGAAATACATATAATTAAATAAAATAAGACTTGATGTGAAATTCCATGTCTTATATTTAATTGGGACATCAGATGGTGGAAGGATTGAATTGCATGCGGTAACTATTTACTCAAAGGTTCTTTAATGATTAATGTTGAAATCTATATTATCCGGAAAGTCGTTGATCTTTAGGAGGCTTATCCCAATTGTAGAATAAATATTATTTATTTAAATAAATTAATTATTTAATTTATTTATTTAAATAAGATTAGAATTGTTCTAATTGATTTATTCTCAACCTAGGTTTAATATGGAGAACCTAAAGGGTCACACCATAAAAGGAAGAATAATTATTTAGGAAGTTAATGGCATAATCGTAATAATATGTTATGTATATTTAATTTAATCTATGGTGATAGAATAAATTAAATAGCTTAATATTTATTATTTAATATTTTAGAAATATTAAATATAAATTAATAAGAGGAGTCTTATTAATATTATTACAATTATTATTATTTTAATTTCTAAAAGAGTTTAGGAATTAATTTAATATAAGTACTCTCATTTATTCCTAATAAGATTAGGAGGTTAAATTAATTAAAAGAGTTTAATTAATTATCCCTAATAAGATTAGGGAGCTTAATTAATTAAAAGAATTTAATTAATTAAATAAAACCCAATTCCTTAATTGTTAAGGTGGGTTGCCCACATCTATTAATAAGAGGAGTCTTATTATGGGTGGTGGGGGTTGTTGACTTTTTCAACATACGACATAATTCCAATTGTTGGGAGAGTACACCCTTTCTATAGAGATAGAAAACTAGGGTTTAGCCAACCACCCTTCTTCTTGAATTTTCTTCTTCCTTGGTGGATCACCTCTAGAGGCCAAACATATGGGTGGCTAACGTTGATCAAAGGAAGGAACAAAACCCCGGTGGATTCAAGTTGAACGCGAAAGGATTTGGAGGTGAACTTGTACCTGAGGAAGCTCGATTTTCAAGGGTATGATTTTATTCTTTATCTTTTCGTTTAATTAATAATTGTACATAAAGGGTGATCCGAGTATATGGTTTGTAAACAATTTTAAACTCTGATTTTACACGCTTCCGCATTATTTTGCAATTTGATTGCGTTATGAATATTACAAACCTAACAGCAACTAATGCCAATTTCAAACGATGAGCAAAATAATGGACATAATATGCATACGGACATTCATTAGCAACTAGAGCTTGTAACCCATTCCATTTACCTCGCATATTACTTGCTCCGTCATATCCTTGACCTCGAATATTGTGAAAGTCAAGATCATAATGGGAAAGAGTAGAAAATATCTCGTTCTTTAGAGTTAACGCCTTCGTATCTGGTACATGTATCAGAACAAAAAAGCACTCCCGAATAAAACCATCTTTGTCAACAAATCTAATAACAATAGCCATTTGCTCCTTTTTTGACTGGTCTCTAGCTTCATCAACAAGAATACAAAATTTTGCATCACCGATCTCCTCACAAATTGCCTTTCTGATTTTCATTGAGTAAAAAAGTAAAATCTCTTTTTGGACTTTGGATGACGTATATGAGGCATTTTGAGGAGCCCTATCTAACACAACATTTGCAACATTTTCATTATAATCAGCAAAAAGGCTTATCAATTCAAGAAAATTACCACGATTGATGGAACTTTTGCTTTCATCACGACCTCTTAAAACCAAACCTTGGAGTGTAAGATAGCGAACTGAATCACTTGAGGCTTTAAGTCGCAATCGATTGTTTGCACGATGTTCATAAGTTTGTTTCTCAACAACTTTTTGAATATGTTGTGATTGATTCATTAGATCATCGCATGATTTTTGAGCAATTTTATGTAATGAATTTGGATCTTTTCCCACATGATTCAAAAATGCACAAGTCTTCCCATTCCTTACTTTCTTCCAACTATTAAATCCATCCTTTGAAAAAGTACTTTGCCCATGTTGTACACCTTCTTTGTTCTAGCAAGGTAGACAAAATGCGGCATCCTTTGAAGGGGAATACTCTAATCAAGATGGAAATACCTTGAACCATGATGATTGAAAGCGGCGGGGATGCTTTTCAGATCCAGAAAAAGGGTACTCTGGAAGAAAGCATTGAAATGGACCGTAATTGATGTAAGCTCGTCAAACTTCATCAAGTAGATCACTACAACATTTCTATATCTCGATACGTTTTCCAGGATCACGCTCCAAATAATTAATATCCCATTCTTTATCTTCAATTCTTGGTGATTTTAGAGGACGTTGTTCTTGTTCAGGGGTAGGCAAAGATGTTTGAACATTAGGCTCATGGGTCAGTAGAGATGTGTCAACATGAGTTGATTGCTTTCTCTTGAAAAATGAATCAATAGTATGTGATTTTCCCATGATTCTAAAACAAAAATTAAAAAATTCAACTTTAGAATATACATAACATTTTTATTGTGTGTCTGTATGGTGCTAAGATATTCACTCATTAGTATGAACCGTGCTAGAGCTCTTATTTATATACATTTTATTGTTCTAACTAACACTTATAACTTATTATTTGACAACATTATCAAATAAAGCCTCAAAGAAAGAAAGGAAAGTGTTATTTCAACATTGTTTTGACTGCTTTGAATTAGTAATGCAATTTCCCTTTTAAGGGCCCACAAAGTATTTATGGACAAGGATTAATAAACTAAAAATGAAGTACTCCACTAATAATTATGTAGAAATAATTATGCAGAACAACAGAAATATCCCAAGGTTCAACTTCACACCAGAAATCAGTAAATCATGAAAACCCAACAAGTATCCAAGTATGTAAATCGTGAATATTAGGTAATGATGAAATAGAATATACACAAGTATCCAATTTAATCCAACAAGTATCATTGTCCAAAAGGATAAACAAGGAAAAACAATATAACCACAAATGTTAAGCTAATCCATATATACACCTTAGAAATAGTCAGACAGACAGTCATCAAAACCCTAACCATTGCAAATTGATTATAAAAATATGTATGTATATGTGTGTGGATGACTAACTGAGATCGGAAGTATGGAAGAAAATTGGAGCCTTGATTTGGAAAACAATGAGGGCATGAGTTTGATGGTATTTGTCGGAAATCAAAGCGATAGGCACTAAGTAGAATCTAATTTAAAATGGATTTTCGAGAATTTGGCAGTTAAGAAATAATAGAGGGAAAAATAGAGAGACTGAAAGAAACGAGCGTGTATTAAAAATAATATAGTAGAGTTATTGGGCCCGACCTTGAAGAATAAAATATATTATTGAACAAGTGACCTAAAAAATTGTTCACATCACTTAGCAACAAAAAAATTCAGATCTTGGGGGGACATGGCCCCCTGCAGCCCTAAGTCAGTTTCATCCCTGTCACCAAGTAAGGTACAAAAATACTTAATATAAGTTTTATGAATGGTTTTGTTCTTCAGTAAGTACTTCGGTACTTACTTTGTCTTTACAATCTAGTTAAGTATGCAGGTAGCCGGGGGCTACTTTACATAATTTAACTAAACATGATTTAATAGTCATTCATTGTCAAAATAAACACTCTCACTTCTAAAGTCATATGCATTGGCTCCTGTCATTGCTTCTGAAGTTTGTAGTTCCTCTTTCATCGTTATTGTCTGAAATAATTCCCGAACCACTTCTAATTAAAGAGCCAAGACTTTGATCAATAACTTGTAAAATATTAGGTCAAAGGAATTGGCACCTCCTTTTTAGGGATTATTTAGAAGTTAAAAAGTCATTACCCTTTCTTCTCATGATCAAGGCTGTTAGGAGAGTGGAGCTGGTAAAAGTTACTTTTAACATTGTGCATGTTTGAACCTGAAAGCTCACAATTGTTAGTCGAGCTCTTACCACTAGATGATTTGACAATCTCAAATGTGCTTTTCTTGTTCGATTGTAAGGAATAGAATTCTATAATTAGAGAACTAGTTCGTGGCTAAGATGTCTTTTGGAATCTGTCTTCATTTTCTGCTCCTTTGTGCTCTGTTAGGCCCTTTTCTATGAATTCTTTGATACTTTGTTGGCACTCTTAAACCTTCCTGGCCATCTTTTATGTTACATATTTCCCCTTCTTTGAACAACTAATGCTATAATGGACGTATGACTAGAAGTTTAGCTCTCAAGTTTCTGTGTCGTGTTTGAGTGGTATAATGGTGATATTTTTCTCATATAACTCGAACACTTAATTTCCCAGTTAAAAGACGTCATAGCTTTATTCTCTCAAGTTTTTCTCGCGCTTTATGAAGCCATATATTTCCTTGTTATTTTTTTTTGCTAAATTTGTTTGTATTAATATATTTCCTTGTTATTAGTCTTATTCTTTAGTTTTATTCCTTATTGGTGCTTTGTTATTAATCTGAAGCCTTTGTGTGCATTGATAATGAGGTATTGGCTACTTCACTTTTCTTAGATAAGCCAATGCCATATGTTTATTGTTTTCATCCTCGTCTCTAGTTAACTTTTGATACTACTATTAAATATTTTCCAATCTAGTGCTACCTGCTTGTTAGATGGCTAATTCTCCTACTTTCTCTCTCAGTTGCTCTGGACATAATTTAAGACCGATAACTAATGTGTACTTTCTCATTTATAAACATTTTTGATCCTCTTCATTTTATCTACTCTTTAAAACCAGTTCATGTGAAGCAGGGGCAGTCATCATATATAGAAATGACATGAAGTTTCTAATTAGAGACCGCTCTCTGGAAATTATTTGTCATTTATATAATCAATATTTGTGTGCAACATAGGTCAAAACCTTGATTTCTCACTATCCCTTTTCCCCTTCTTGACTAAATTCTAGTTGATGGAAAACGACGAAAACGTGCTGGTTTACTAGTCGCACAAAAAAAAGCAAGAATTCTGTTGCCATATACTCCAAGCAAAGATCCTACACGTCGACTGCAGCAAATGGGCTCTCTGGCTTCAGCCCTAACATCACTAAAAATAGTATTTAGTGACGAGTTCACTTACACACACGACATGACCCCTAAATCTGCCAACCAAGCTAAGTTTGAATGTGGTGGCATGCAGGTATGGATTTGAAACATCTCAATTTCAATTAAGTGCTCTATTTAAGATCTTATGATTTGATTTAATGTATGGACAGATATTTCTTATCTTCACGATTCCATATTTCTTACCCTCTTTGTTTATCTGTTAGGTTCTGTCCAAAAAGGATACAGAAACCTTGGACAAATGTAGAAACATGTACAGAAAGGGTGAATGTCCTCCCCTCATGGTAGTTTTTGATTTGTGCGAAGGGTATATAACATTTTTGTCAAACCACCATTAATACTACAGTAGGGAATGCATATTATATATATATAATCATAATTTATTTATTTTTGTAGTTATACAGTCGAGGCTGATGACCCGATAAAACCTTTGACATTCATTGCAGTATATAGGAGATGTGGACTACATTAAGAATCGGACTAATGACGATTGTGACAGCTTGATGACACTCCTTTTAGCAGCAGATCCATCTGAAAGTCTTGTTATTTGCCCTGATAAACGTGGAAACATTGCTCGCTTTATCAATGGCATTAACACCGTAAGTCTGTTAACTCTTTGTTGTTTTCAAATTCTTGATTATAATCTGTTCCTCCTTTCTTCGCCTTATATCTTTCAATTATATATTCGATAAAGCTCGAGCTCCATTGACAAAAATAGTATAGAATTCAGTTATTCATGTCAAGATATTGTCCAAAAATTAAGTATATTTTACTAGTGCTGTTGAAACAAATTTAATGTTGATATGCAGGGATGGTAGGAAGAAGTAGAACCTCAAATGCGTGAGGTACAACATAAATGGTGAATCCCGGGTCTTTTTGGTCACTATTCGTAATATTGCCAAGGGAGAAAGGCTGTATTACGACTATAACGGATATGAGGATGCATACCCAACGCATCATTTCGTCTGAGATTCAACGATTTGACAGCTTTTATCCCCCGGCATAGTTCCACCCTGTTGTTGCAGAGTTAACAAATTATTTTCTTTATTTATGAACCATTAATTGTAATTTATAATTTATCTTGTACTGCTGCTTATTAAGTGGCCATGAGAGCATAGGGTGGCTGAAAGAGAATTTTCCTTATTTTTAAATGTGTAAAAGAAATATTTCCCAAATCTGAGTTAGATCATATAATTTTATGCATTGCAGTTTTATAGAGTAACTTTATTTGATTTCCAATATGGCTCAACTCTTGATGAACTATATGTATGGATTTATGTTTTTTTTAATCGTCATTTAAGCATCTGTCTTCGTTTGGAGGAAGTAGTGCTGTAATAATATCGACCCTTGTAACGAGGGATGAAACTGACTTAGGGCTGCATGGGGCCATGTCCCCCCAAGATCTGAATTTTTTTGTTGCTAAGTGATGTGAACAATTTTTTAGGTCCACTTGTTCAATAATATATTTTATTATTCAAGGTCGGGCCCAATAACTCTACTATATTATTTTTAATACACGCTCGTTTCTTTCAGTCTCTCTATTTTTCCCTCTATTATTTCTTAACTGCCAAATTCTCGAAAATCCATTTTAAATTAGATTCGGCCTAGTGCCTACCGCCTGATTTCCGACAGCGCCATCAAACTCATGCCCTCATTGTTTTCCAAATCAAGGCTCCAATTTTCTTCCATACTTCCGATCTCAGTTAGTCATCCACACTCATATACATACATATTTTTATAATCAATTTGCAATGGTTAGGGTTTTGATGTGTGTCTGTCTAACTATTTCTAAGGTGTATATATGGATTAGCTTAACATTTGTGGTTATATTGTTTATCCTTTTGGACAGTGATACTTGTTGGATTAAATTGGATACTTGCATATATTCTATTTCATCTTTACCTGATATTCACGATTTACCGATTTACTTGGATACTTGTTGAGTTTTCATGATTTACCGATTTCTGGTGTGAAGTTGAACCTTGGGATATTTCTGCTGTTCTGCATAATTATTGGTGGAGTACTTCATTTTTAGTTTATTAGTCCTTGTCCATAAATACTTTGTGGGCCCTTAAAATGGAAATTGCATTACTAATTCAAAGCAGTCAAAACAATGTTGAAATAACACTTTCCTTTATTTCTTTGAGGCTTTATTTGATAATGTTGTCAAATAATAAGTTATAAGTGTTAGTTAGAACAATAAAATGTATATAAATAAGAGCTCTAGCACGGTTCATACTAATGAGTGAATATCTTAGCACCACACAGACACACAATAAAAATGTTATGTATATTCTAAAGTTGAATTTTTTATTTTTTGTTTTAGAATCATGGGAAAATCACATACTATTGATTCATTTTTCAAGAGAAAGCAATCAACTGATCATGTTGACACATCTCTACTGACCCATGAGCCTAATGTTCAAACATCTTTGCCTACCCCTGAACAAGAACAACGTCCTCTAAAATCACCAAGTATTGAAGATAAAGAATGGGATATTAATTATTTGGAGCGTGATCCTGGAAAACGTATCGAGATATAGAAATGTCGTAGTGATCTACTTGATGAAGTTTGACGAGCTTACATCAATTACGGTCTATTTCAATGCTTTCTTCCAGAGTACCCTTTTTCTAGATCTGAAAAGCATCCCCGATGCTTTCAATCATCATGGTTCAAGGTATTTCCATCTTGGTTAGAGTATTCCCCTTCAAAGGATGCCGCATTTTGTCTACCTTGCTATCTTTTTAACAAAGAAGGTGTACAACATGGGCAAAGTACTTTTTCAAAGGATGGATTTAATAGTTGGAAGAAAGTAAGGAATGGGAAGACTTGTGCATTTTTGAATCATGTGGGAAAAGATCAAAATTCATTACATAAAATTGCTCAAAAATCATGCGATGATCTAATGAATCAATCACAACATATTCAAAAAGTTGTTGAGAAACAAACTTCTGAACAGCGTGCAAACAATCGGTTGCGACTTAAAGCCTCAATTGATTCAGTTCGCTATCTTACACTCCAAGTTTTGGCTTTAAGAGGTCGTGATGAAAGTAAAAGTTCCATCAATCGTGGTAATTTTGTTGAATTGATAAGCCTTTTTGATGACTATAATGAAAATGTTGCAAATGTTGTGTTAGATAGGGCTCCTCAAAATGCCTCATATACGTCATCCAAAGTCCAATAAGAGATTTTACTTGTTTACTCAATGAAAATCAGAAAGGCACTTTGTGAGTAGATCGGTGATGCAAAATTTTGTATTCATGAAGCTCGAGACTAGTCAAAAAGGGAGTAAATGGCTATTGTTATTAGATTTGTTGACAAAGATGGTTTTATTCGAGAGTGCTTTTTTGGTCTCATACATGTACCAGATACGAAGGAATTAACTCTAAAGAACGAGATATTTTCTACTCTTTCCCGTTTTGATCTTGACTTTCACAATATTCGAGGTCAAGGATATGACGGAACAAGTAATATGTGAGGTGAATGGATTGGGTTACAAGCTCTAGTTGCTAATAAATGTCCGTATGCAAATTATGTCCACTATTTTGCTTATCGTTTGCAATTGGCATGAGTTGCAACATCTAGAGAAGTTACTTTTGTACATCAATTTTTTTCAAAATTGAGTTTTATTGTAAATATTGTTGGAGCTTCTTGTAAACGCACCGATGAATTAAAAGCTGCTCAATCTTTCGATGTTGCTCATTTGATTTCCACTGAAGAGCTTGAGACTGGGACAAGAATGAATCAGATTTGTACTTTACAAAGGGCTGGAGATACGCGATGGGGTTCTCACTTAAGGTCTCTTTTGAGATTGATAAAGATGTTTAGTGCAACTTGTCAGGTTTTATTGAACATCATCGATGATGGAACTTGGGATCAACATGGAGATGCTGATTCAGCTTACACTTCTTTGACTTCTTTTGAGTTTGTCTTGCATCTTATGAAAGAAATTATGGAAATCACTGATATGCTTTCTCAAGCTTTGCAGCGAAAATCTCAAGATATTTTAAATGTTATGCAGCTTGTGAAAACCACAAAGAAACTTCTTCAGAAGTTGAGAGATGATGGATGTGATACTTTGACCTGGTTCCATTCTTTATTATTCTGTTGAAATATCCTGTCTATGCGGATTACGCATGACCTGGTTCCATTCTTTATTATTTTGTTGGAATATATTGTCTGTGCGGGTTACGAATGACCTGGTTCCATTCTATATTATTCTGTCGAAATAACCTGTCTGTGCGGATTACACACGCCTGGTGAATTCTTCTGTTATTCCATTCTTTATTATTCTATTGGAATAACCTGTCTATGTGGATTACCGCATGCATGGTGAATGATCCTTCGTATTCATTCCCTATTAAATTGTGGAAATGATCTGTCTACGTGGATTACCGCATGGCGGGCAAAAATCCATTTGCGGTTTCATATATTCTATTATACTCAGTTGGTTAAAGTTTTGGCTTCTATACTCCATGAAATTAGTAGAATATCCTGGATATTTGCGCTTCATCCAGTATTTTTCATGAAAATATTCTTCTGAGCATTCTTGAATTTTACTCCACAAAGAAGTATCATGTTGACAATTTGGATGTTATTGATTTCTAGATAAATTAAAATTATAAATCTTTAAAATTTATCCTTACACTTGTTTTATTGAATTATTATGTCATTGTCATCATCTTCATGCTGATGAAAGTCATCTTTAGCTTACGTGCATAGATGGACTTGGTATGATTATGACCAGGGATTATTCGGTATAATCATGACCGTAATGTGACGAATGATGTGGTAAAAGTCCTCATTGGCCTGTAGTTCATTGATGGACAGTTGTTAGTGTTATTATGACCAGGAATTATTCGGTATAGTCATGACCATTGATGATTACATGAATATCCTTGGCCGTAATGCAGGGATGATTTGATTTTATTTATTAAGCTGAGTCTCAGCGATAAAGTTGATGAAAAACTTTTTAAATCATAGAAGATAGTAGATTTTATACTCTATTTGACTTTTCTAATAAATTGCTTGTTCCGCTGCAGTTAAACTTGTTGTCTATTATATTCTATCAGTTTAACATTGTTGAAGGCTAATGATAATTTATTCTGTATTATCTTAGTCATAATATTTCTTACTGGGCTAGTTGAGCTCACCCTTTCTTTCACTGTTCGCTTCAGGAAATGAGAATGTAGTCGGGACTAGTTAGGGAACGGAGTGACGGTCCAGATAATAGCATTAGTAGTCCTCACTATTCTGTTAAATAGTGTGACAATAAATGTAATGAGGACTCTATTGAGTGTGGATATTGTCTAGATGACAATATTCTTATTAAAACTCTTAGATTATGTTTTGTCGAATTTTACACGATTGTTGTATAATTAAGTTGTATTTGAATTTTGTACTATGTATTTGGCGACTCAAGATGGGTGATGTATACCTATTTTGGGGGTGTCACAGTTGGTGCTGCTGCCAACGTCTTCCCGTCATCGTTAAATCATCTCTTCTTGAAATTTCCAATTGAATTATTTCTTCTATTATCTTGGCCATGATTACCACCGAAGTGGTTACCATTTCTGGCATGATAATTTCCTTCACGATGGTTATCATTGTTTCGATGACCATTGCCACCGGTACGATTATCATCGAGTTATTGGTCGTTATTCTTCGGTTGAGCTGACACATTATCGCGCTCCAATAACTGAGTCCTATTCACAACATCTGAATATAAACAAAGTTTGTGAGAAATAAGGCATTGACGTATTTCGGGTTTCAAACCTCAAAGAAACATTCGCGTCATTCTCTCCTCATTATAAACCAAATGGGATGCAAATCGGGACAACTCGGCAAACTTAGCTTCGTACTGCGACACGTTCATATTGTTTTGCTCCAGCTTGATGAACTCTACTTCATGTGACAATTACTTTCAGGAAAGTACTTATCATTGAATAGTTTCTGAAATGTTTCCCAAGACATATTGAGTGCGGCAGGTGGTACGCCTACGTGATTCCCACCGATGAATCGCCTCACCACGGAACATAAAGGTGGCGAATGGAACCTTCTGTTCCTCCGTGCATCCCAAGACATCAAATATCTTGGTAATTTGCTTAACCCACGTTGTTTGCTGGGTTAACATCAGCTCTGGTTGATTCTCCCAATATTCCTGCTATTGTGACTCCATATTCGGCAGAGTATTTAGAGCAGAGTCTACATCTGATGACATTTGAGAGGGATCAGGCTAAGGCCTTGATGTTGACAGCTCTTTCTGGTAGAGATGCCGCTCTAGTGGAGAGAGATGATGCTCTAGCTCATAGAGATACCTCTGTTGCTGAGTGGGACGAGGCTCGATCATCTAGGGATGCAGTTGTTATTGAGCGGGATGGTGCTATATCTGCCCGAGATGCCGCTATTATAGATAGTAGTACTACATTTAGGTCCCATACTTCTGATATCATTGCAGAGATGAGCACATTCATTGATGAGCATAGTGTCACCATGCAGATGGATGTGGATCTCTTGGCTCGCGTTGATACCCTAGAGCTCACAGAGTTACCCCCTTCTTCTGTAACGACAGAGAAAATCGGATTAATTGTAAAATAATTTTATTTGATTAATTAATGAATAAAATTATAATATATGTTATTATAATGAGTAAACAAGATGAAGGTTGTTCTATAACCTAAAAATGTGATATCGTAGTACTCTGGCTACGTGAAAGAATTAAAGTGTCTGAATTTCCAAGACGAAAATAAAAGCTTTCTGAGAAATTTTTTGAAAAACACTATTCACCAATATCTACTCGGGAATTATTTTTGAACTTCCGAGAAATACGTAATGATAGAATAATAAGGAAGGATGGATTATGTAATAATAATTCAAGTATGACAAACGTAGTTTTTCGCCTGTGTACTAAGTCCGAGAATGTTAAGGAAAGTAAAGATTTAATAAATGATGATCGTATGATATGTAAGTATTATATGAAGCAATGAATACGAGTATGATACAAAGTATTATACAAGTATATACGAAGAATGACATATCGTACATAATGAATGATTATACAAGTTAGTATACGAAAAGGATACGAGAACTATACATTATAAGCTTTAAACCAATTGTAATGGACTTGTAGGATTTGTGTAAGAATTGGGCAAGCCCAAGTGCAAACTTGTTAAGGCCCAAAGAGTAATAATACAAGCCCAGCGTTAGGCCCAAAGTAATTTAAACCTAAGCCCAAACCAAGAATCGGACCCGTGGATCGAACCAATGGGTCACCGGGTGAGAAAAACCCATGGGGCAACCCATGTGGGCCCCATGAGTGAGTCATGGCTGGCCACTTGCTGACCATGTAAAGTGATTTACTTGGTGGCTAAGTTAGGAATAGTTAGGAGGTGGAAGTAAGAAGGTGGGATGGCCTAAATGACTATTATACCTTAACCTTGCCAAGCCTATATATAAGAGAGTTGTTGGTTCATTTTTGCCTTGTTCAAAAACACCAACAACTTCACATAAATATATTGAGAGAAAAGTGAGAAGTGCTTTGATAATTCAAGAAGAAAGAAGAAGAACCAAGTTAAGAACATCAAAGGAAATGAATCCGTAAACATTAATCTCCATCTCTTCATCATAGTTTTGATAGAGAAGTGAGTATTGGTGGTGCATTTACTATAAGGAGTATAAGGATGGTTATTAATGGATGTAAACCTTAATAAATCATTTTGTAAGTGAATCATAATCATAAAAGTTATGAACTAATGAAGAACATATGAAGAATTGTCATTTTGTTGTTGATGGACAAGTTTAAAACCATCCTGTATAGGATTAGATGAAATATGTTTGGTTAGGATGATAGAATGATGGAATGAATCCATTTTGAACGGTGTTAAAATATCAAGTAACGAAGTTTTGGCAAAATTTACGAGATTAGACGATAATCGTCGAAATCGTTAAATTCTCAGAATGAAAGTCAAAAGTCACCATTGAACTCGAAAACATTGGTTTTCGATTGAGAATAGTCTAAATTGGAATTTTTGAGTTGCGAACTCGAGAATGGTCATATTCCGACTTAGAACGAAGAAACAAGCTATGAACGTTCACGAACGTTTAACAAATTCGTAATAAAGAACTTAAAACGGTGAATTCTGTGTTAATGGATTCAAATACATAAGATTTTCTAATGAAATCATAGTTTATTTGATATGTGAGCTAATGGATTTTGAATGAGCCAATTCAGACTTATAATGAATAAGTTATGAGCAGGAAGGTATTTGTAAAGACAAAAAATAATGAAATTGCTCGAGGCTCGTGGTCGTACGCCGCAGTCATGCCCAATGCTTGATAGTTAGTTGCAGCAAGACGCCAAGGCAAAACCCCAACCATTGAAGAGAGTAGTATGCGCAGCAGCAAGGCATATAGAAGGTAGTATGGTGTCGCAGCGCCGAGGCTTTGTCTGAGGTACGAAGAGTCGTTCCGCAGCGCGAGATTTGTAAGGGAAGCTGGCGCCGCAGCGCCAACACTAGGAAAAAGTCAGAGAAAAATGGAACATAGATGTAATGAATATAAAGGCAGATTGAGGATAAATTATAACTTTAATTAACTTAAAGTAATGTCCTTAAGGATGATAATAACCTTTAGAATTACAACTAAAGGTTGACGAAAGATTACTTAATGTAAACACAAGGTAATGCGATAAACCGTAACAAACGTTAACCAATCTAAGGAACGATTAGATTGAGAAGAAGGGTAAGATACATTAGTGACCATCCGTGATTGTTTATGACCTAATGTGGTATGTTATGTACTTATGTGTTGTAGAATCCTTAAAGATTAAAAAAGAAAGTATATTATCTGTAGAAGACGCTGAAGGCAAGTATTCTAACCCTTGTCTATGTTCATCCTGGACAAGCTTTGTGATTCATGTATCTTACGAATGGATTGATGTATAATGAAGTCGAAGCCAATTCCTTCGACTAGACTTACTGTGTTTTGTAGTTTTCCTTGTAATCTATCAAAGTTGCTATCTTTTGCCAAACTGTTTTGGTATGGATTTCAAAGAAAGACTGAGTATAAGTAAACAAATGTTTTGTCGTCAAATGACAGGCACGTGAGGTTGTCAAAACTTAAACATAGATACGTTTAATGAAGTAGTGTTGTACAACATAGAGTACTATAGGCTGATCACCTAGACGTACTCGTAAGATATATCGAACTTACGAACTTGGTGCCGGGTTGTCCTTTTCAAAGAAAGAATGAAATGCTCATGGTCTTGGACCAAAATTGATGTTTAACTAATGTTGTTCATGGTTAAACATTTTTAAAGAAAAGTGAAGTGCTATTTTGATTTATCTATAGTACTTCATAACTATTGATTCAGTTATTGAAGATATACGATTCATATGACTCAAGCCTGTTGCTTAAATGAAATTGTCATACTTGCTGAGCTAGTTATGCTCACTCTTGCTTGAACCATATGAATGCAGCTAAGACTGAACGACCTGAAGGATCCAGTAAGGATAAAGGGAAGGCCAAGGCAAAAAAATAAGTTGTCTTTGTAATAGTATAGTAGAAATATTGTAATTTTTTGATATTATGACAAAGAACACATGTAATGGTTACAAAGAACCCTGAGAAAAGGAATATTGTTATGGAATATATAGAAGACATATTCACTCTTTTGAGTTATTTCAATTGAATGTATGTGTGTGAAATAACAGGTTGGAAGATACCCGGATTTGGGGTGTCGCAGTAACAGAGTATGAGGTTATAAAACTTAAGGGTGTAGCACAAGCCATAACCTTAAGAAGAGTTAAAGAAGTAAAAGATGAAATTAACCCTAAAAATGCATTAAATGTGATATGTGTTGTTACTATGCTAATGATGTTTACTAATCAAACTAAATTGTTTTGTTGTAGATGTCAAGAGATAACGTGATGTATAGGGATATACATGTCGTTAGTGAGGAGTCTGTGAATCAAGTAGAGATTTTACCGACACCTGTAGCTAAGTTGCCAGAAGTAGTAGTGGTTGAGTCAGAGACTTCAAAAACTTGGAATTTATGTCCTTGTTTGATGGCATGTCAGAGGAGGAGGTGGAGGTGGTGTTGTTTAATACGGTAGCACCTGTAGAAGAGATGACTCCGGGGGAGTCAATGAAGGCGTTGTTCATGACGGTGTTGGATAGAAATATCCAATTAGAGAATGAGACAATGTGGGAAGAAGAGCATGACGAGAAGGTTTTAGCAAAGGACAAGGTCCATGAGCTAAAACACGAGGTCTTTGAGCTTAGGCAGGATCTAAAGACTAAGAAGTAAAAGGTTAGTAGAATGTCCTATATACATAGGAGTTCTCACAGGGACTTTCAGCGGCAAGTGGCTGAGTATCTTGTGGAGGCAAGTGGCTGACATAGGAATATACAATTAGTCGAGATGTGATAGCTGGTCTTGCCAATGCAGATTATGAAAATGCCATAAGGCAGATGTAATCTAGTTACTAACTAGAGTAGAGTTAGATATGTAAATATGTTGTATCTATGTAGTGACGTAAAACCCTCTTTTGTATAATCAAAGGGTAGTCTTTTGTAAATCCCAGTTTTTGGAAAGCAATGTCGGGAAAGTAATGTAATCAGCTAAGGCTGTGTAATGACGAATGATGTAGTATTATACTACAAGGAAGAAAAAAAACCATATAAGCCTTTTATTGAACATGTTGTGTAATGAGTATTAGTTATTGTTTAATAATGAATAATAACTAACTAACAAAAAGAAAATAATAATGTGGTGTTATTTATTTTAACAGAAAGATGCCACCTAGAAGAAGACAACGAAATTAAGAAGCAAACGTGAATCAACCGGAAGGGGGATCGGTTAACCCGATGCAGAATAAATTATCATTAGTCTTCAAAAATGTTAAACTGATAAAATACAATAGTCATCAAGTTTAACTGCAACAGAATAAGCGATTATTAGAAGAGTCAAGTAGAGCATGATATCTACTATCTTCTATGATTTAAAATGTTTTCATCAATTGTTATCGCTGAGACTCAGCTTAATAAATAAACCACATCATCGAGTCATCCCTGTACTACGGGCCAAGGATATTCATTAAATCATCAATGGTCATGACTATACCGAATAATCCCTAGTCATAATTATACCAAAAGCGTCCATCAATGCACTACAAAGCTATCGAGGACTTTTACCACATCATTTATAACATTACGGTCATGATGATTATACCGAAGATTCCCTCGTCATAATCATACCAAGTCCATCTATACACGTAAGCCAAAGATGACTTTCATCATAATATAAGCATGAGGATGATGACAATGACATAATAATTCAATAAAACAAGTTCAAGAATAAATTTTAAAGATTTATAAGTTAATTTATCTTGACATCAATTATGTCTAAATTGTCAACATGATACTGCTTTGTGGAGTAAAATTCAAGAATGCTCAGAAGAATATTTCCATGAAAAGATATCGGATGAAGCGCAAATATCCAGGATATTCTACTAATTTCATGGAGTATAGAAGCCAAAACTTTAACCAAATGAGTATCATAGAATATATGAAACTACAAATGGATTTTCACCCGCCATGCCGTAATCCACGTAGACATATCATTTCCACAATTTAATAAGGAATGGATACAAAGGATCATTCACCATGCATGAGATAATCCACACAGACAGGTTATTCCAATAAAATAATAAAGAATGGAACTGTGTCATGCGAATCCATACATGCATGGATATTCCAATGTAATAATAAAGAATGGAATAATGAAGAATTCACCATGCATGCGATAGACCATTACGCATGATTATTCCAATGTAATAATAAAGAATGGAACCAGTCTAGCGTAAACCACATGTGATAGGATATTCCAACAAAATAATAAAGAATGGAATAACAAAGAATTCACCATGCATGCGATGCGATAGATCCGCATGCAGAAAAGTTATTCCAATAGAATAAAAAAGAATGGAACCGTGTCTAGCATAATCCGCATGCATGGATATTTCCAATGTAATAATAAAGAATGGAATAACAGAAGAATTTCACCATGTATGCGGTACTTCGCATAGACAGGTTATTCTAACATAATAATAAAGAATGAAATAATATAAGCTCTCTTCATGAATATAAAAGAAATAATACCCCTTACCTTAGAAGAAACTGGATATTGGAATAGTGAGGTAGCAGACTTCTCTTCTTCTTTCTCTCTATAATAATTGCTCTAAAGCTTAAGTGAATTGGTGAGAAATGAAGGAAGAATGATCTTCTATTTATGGGAAAATATAGTTTCGATAATTGCACATTTTGGGGCTCGAAATATTACAGTACAATACCTTCAACTTTTCTTTCATTTTTAATTTAGTCCTGCAAGTATTATCAAACTTGCACCACCTCCCCCAATAATAAATAATGTGAATCAATAGTTCAATCATGTGAATTAATAGTTATAATCATGTGAAAATATGAATTACAGTATAATACCTCCATCTATACCTCCATTTTTAACTTAGTCATGCAAGTATTAACAATCTTGCACCAACTCCCCTAATAATACAAGAATGTGAATCAATAGTACACACATGTGAACAAATAGTTATAATCATGTGAATTAATAATAGAAATTAATTGCTCATTTATCCGATTAATTACCCGACTGGTCAGTAAAACTTCCAGACATCAATTAATATCGGAATAAATGTCGATTTCCACTAACACTAATAATTCCAACACAATGGAACTATCAATTTCATCTTTAATCAACACGAACTTATTCATCATTAATATTATAACTCATAATATTTAACAACTAGGTCGTTCCTAGGAAAGAGGGGGCTTTCCGATAAGGATTTCTTCTTATTGGCGCGCAATTAGATGACCAAACATCTCCTTGACAGAACTTCTAGACATTGTAAATATTGCAATTTAATAATATAAATAACTTTGTCGTCTCAATTATTGATTTAATAATATAACATATTATGCAGATGATACTGTGACAATAATCGAATCAATAATTTGAGAGATATGATGCAGCAATTACTGTAGCAATAATTGAGTATAACTGAGTGACTTCTCATGTAAGCACCAATAACCAAAAACCTTGTGCTACTTATGCAACCACGCCAGACATCGTATTTTTTACTAAGGGTAGTTCAACGGTTTTAAACAGAATACTTCCGCCGTTATTTTTATAAAAGATAACTATGTCGTTTTTAACTACGACAATACTTCCGTTATGGGGTCCACAATGATTGTGTTGTCGCATCTGAATATTCCCTATTAAAACGAATATTCCCGACCAATCAAATATTATATAACCCATTGCTTACCTTTGCAAAATTTTTAAATATTACCCACAACTATAACATTATATCAAATCCACACCATAATATTCAAAAATATATTTCGAGAAAATTATTCTTTATTCATAAAAGTTGAGGTATCACATATTGTGCTAGGAGCGGCACCAGTTTTAAGGGCACCGTATCGTATGGCACCAGTAGAGATGAAGGAGTTGATGGTTCAGTTACAAGAACTATTGGATAGAAAATACATTCAACCGAGTGTGTTTTTGCTTGGTAGGGAGCACGTGCAGATCGTTGTGAAGAAGAAGGACGGATCGTTGAGACTTTGTATCGACTACTAGAGAGTTGAACAAGTTAACGATAAAGAATAAATACCCATTGCCGGGATCGATGATCTCTTTGATCAGTTAAAAGGGGCAAAGTATTTTTCTAAGATAGATTTACGAACATGGTATCATCAACTAAAGGTTAGAAAGGAGGATGTACCTAAGTTAACATTCAGAACTCGTTACAGCCATTACGAGTTTTTGGTGATGTAATTTGGGTTGACAAATGCACCAGCTGAATTTATGGATATGATGAACATAGTGTTTAAATAATATTTGGATAAGTTCGTCGTAGTGTTATCGATGATATTCTAGTCTATTCTAAGATGCTAGAAGATCACGCTGAACACCTAAGATTAGTGTTGGAGACACTAAGGAAGGAGAAGTTATACGCGAAATTCACTAAGTGTGAATTTTGGCTAGAGAAGGTACAGTTTTTAAGACATGTTATATACCGGGATGGAATTTTAGTACACCCAGCAAAGGTGGAAGCAGTGATTGATTGGGAACAACCAAAAACGCTGACTGAGGTACGGAGTTTCCTAGGGTTAGTGGGATACTATCGAAGATTCATCCAAGATTTTTTTAAGATGGTTATTCTGTTGACTAATTTGACAAGGAAGATAGTGAAATACGTGTGGACTGAGAAATGTGAAGACAGTTTTCAAGAGTTGAAGAAAAGGTTGAGTGAAGCACCTGTATTATCTTTACCCGATGATACATGGAATTTTGTAGTTTATAGCGATGCTTCACATAGAGGACTTGGTTGCGTGCTCATGTAGCATGTCAAGGTCATTGCATATGCGTCACGGCAGTTGAAGGATTATGGGAAAGTTTATCCTACTCATGATCGGGAACTGGCCGCGGTAGTGTTTGTTTTAAAGATATGGAGGCATTACCTATATGGGGAGAAGTGTGAGATATACACGGACCATAAGAGTCTAAAATATATCTTCACACAAAAAGATTAAAATATGAGACAAAGAAGATGGCTGGAGTTGATAAAGGATTACGATTGCGTTATCCTGTATCACCCTAGAAAAGCTAATGTAGTGGCCGATGCTTTAAGTAGAAAGGGTCGGGAAAAGTTATCTTTGTTAACGACTCAAACTGAGTTACTAACAAAGATGGCTAGGATGGAGTTAGAGGTGAAGTTACCGAGTGAGTCCGGACAAAGATTGTTTACAACGGGGATTCAATCTATCATTGTAGAGAGTGTCAAGGAAGTAGTGCTTTCGAAATGACGATTTGTGATTAGATGAAGAAAGCGGCTAGCAAATGAAAAAGATATAAAGTATAGTCTTGATAATGGGGGATTATTAAGATTTGAAGGGAGAATTTGGGTTACGAATGAGACGGAATTAAAGGAGGAAGTGTTACAAGAGGCTCATAGTTCGAGGTACTCGATTCATCCTAGTAGTACTAAGATGTATCAAGACCTTCGATAGAGTTTTTGGTGGCCGAACATGAAGAGAGATATAGCAGAATATGTGAGTAGGTGCTTAACTTGTCGAAAAGTTAAGGCCGAACATCAACGACCAAGTGGCTGGTTACAGTCATTGGAGATTCCGGAAAAGTGGGAGCTATTACAATGTTTTTTGTGGTGGATCGGTTGACGAAGTCGGCTCACTTTTTGCCAATAAGAGTCAAATATAACTTAGATCAGTTAGCTAAACTTTATGTTAAGGAAATTATTTCCAGTCATGGAGTACCAGTTTCAATAGTGTCAGATCGTGATCCACGATTCACATCAAACTTTTGGAGAAGTCTGCAAGAACAGATGGGAACGCAGTTGAAGTTAACTACAACGTATCATCCACAAACTGATGGGCAGAGCGAAAGGACAATTTAGATATGCTGAGATCTTGTGTTATGGATTTTAAAGGTAGTTGGGATGATCACCTACCGTTAGTAGAGTTTGGGTATAACAACAGTTATCATGCAAGCATAGATATGCCGCCTTACGAAGCTTTATACGGAAGGAAGTGCAGAACACCATTGTGTTGGGATGAAGTAGGAGAACGTCGAATGCTAGGACCTGAATTGGTGCAGCAAATATCGGATATAGTTAAGCTGATACGAATGTGATTGGTAGCAACTCAAGATAGACAGAAGAAGTTTGCAGATTCGCATCGAGTGAACAGAGAGTTTGAAGTAGGCTCGTATGTATTTCTAAAGGTATCTCCTTGGAAAGGAAAGATACACTTTGGAAAGAAGGGAAAGTTAAGTCCGAGGTTTATAGGACCTTTATTTAGCAAAAAAAAAAAAAAGGTTTATAGGACCTTTTGAGATATTAAAAAAGGTAGGAGAGGTAACTTACATGATAGCATTACTTCCAGACTTAGAATGAATACACAATGTATTTTATGTATCTATGTTACGTCCTTATAAGCCCGATTATAAGTACGTAATAGAGTATGAGCCTATTCATATTGAGAAGGACTTGACGTATGAAGAAATGCCTATTCAAATTGTTGATAGAAAAGAGCAAGTTCTAAGGAATAAAGTTATACCTTCGGTAAAGGTGTTATGGAGGAACCACGATGCCGAAGAAGCAACGTGAGAACTTGAAGAACAGATGAGAAAGAATTATCCTCAATTATTTGTTTAATTTATAGCGAGATTCTGGGGACAGAATCCTTATAAGGGGGAGAGAATGTAACGACCGAGAAAATATGATTAATTGTAAAATAATTTTATTTGATTAATTAATGAATAAAATTATAATATATGTTATTATAATGAGTAAACAAGATGAAGATTGTTTTATAACCTAAAAATGTCAGAATATCGTAGTATTCTGGTTACGTGAAGGAATTAAAGTGTTTGAATTTCCAAGACGAAAATAAAAGCTTTCTGAGAAATTTTTTGAAACACACTATTCATCAATATCTGCTCGGGAATTATTTTTGAACTTATGAGAAATACTTAATGATAGAATAATAAGGAAGGATGGATTATGTAATAATAATTCAAGTATGACAAACGCAGTTTTTTGCCTGCGTACTAAGTTCGAGAATGTTAAGGAAAGTAAAGATTTAATAAATGATGATTATATGATATGCAAGTATTATACGAGGCAATGGATACGAGTATGATATGAAGTATTATACAAGTATATACGAAGAATTACATATCGTACATAATGAATGATTATACGAATTAGTATACGAGAAAGATACGAGAACTATACGTTATAAGCTTTAAACCAATTGTAATGAACTTGTAGGATTTGTGTAAGAATTGGGCAAGCCCAAGTGCAAACTTGTTAAGGCCCAAAGATTAATAATGCAAGCCCAATGTTAGGCCCAAAGTAATTAAAACCTAAGCCCAAACCAAGAACCGGACCCGTGGATCAAACCGATGAGTCACCGGGTGAGAAAAACCCATAGGGCAACCCATGTGGGCCCCATGAGTGAGTCATGGCTGGCCACTTGGTGACCAAGTAAAGTGATTTACTTGGTGGCTAAGTTAGGAATAGTAAGGAGGTGGAAGTAAGGAGGTGGGATGGCCTAAATGACTATTATACACTAGCCTTGTCAAGCCTATATATAAGAGAGTTGTTGGTCCATTTTTGCCTTGTTGAAAAACACCAATAACTCAGCATAAATATAGTGAGAGAAAAGTGTGAAGAGCTTTGATAATTCAAGAAGAAAGAAGAAGAACCAAGTTAAGAACATCAAAGGTAATGAATCCCTAACCATTAATCTCCATCTCTTCATCATAGTTTTGATAGAGAAGTGAGTATTGGTGGTGCATGTACTATAAGGAGTATAAGGATGGTTATTAATGGATGTAAACCTTAATAAATCATGTTGTAAGTGAATCATAATCATAAAAGTTATGAACTAATGAAGAACATATGAAGAATTGTCATTCTGTTGTTGATGGACAAGTTTAAAACCATCGTGTATAGGATTAGATGAAATATGTTTGGTTAGGATGATAGAATGATGGAATGAATCCATTTTAAACAGTGTAAAAATATCAAATAACGAAGTTTTGACGAAATTTATGAGATTACACGATAATCGTCGAAATCGTTAAATTCTCAGAATGAAAGTCAAAAGTCACCATTGAACTCAGAATCATTGGTTTTCTATTGAGAATAGTCTAAATTGGAATTTTGAGTTGCGGACTCGAGAATGGTCATATTCTGACTTAGAACGAAGAAACGAGCTATGAACGTTCACGAATGTTTAACAAATTCGTAATAAAGAACTTAAATTGTGAATTCTATGTTAACGGATTCAAATATATAAGATTTTCTAATGAAATCATAGTTCATGTGATATGTGAGCTAATGAATTTTGAACGAGCCAATTCGGACTTATAATGAATAAGTTATGAGCTGGAAGTTTTTTTTTTTTTATTGATAATGTGGGTTTTCTATGCAATCGACTAGCTCGGAAGGTATTATGGTAGAAAACTATGAAATTGCCCGAGGCTTGATTCAAGGCGCTCGGTCAGGCCCGCTTGAATAAACCCCAACCAGCGCTAGAGCAAAACCCCAACCATCAAGAGTGGCATAGCAATATACATAGTAGGTAGTATGGCAGTCACGATACGAGGCTTTGTCTCGAGGTATCAAGAGTCGTCGCAGCACACGAGATTTGTATGGGAAGTTGAAGCCATGAGTGCCAACACTAGGAAAAAGCCGTAGAGAAAAATGGAACATAGATGTAATGAATATAAAAGTCGATTGAAGATAAATTATAACTTTAATTAACTTAAAGAAATGTCCTTAAGGATGTTAATAACCTTTAGAATTACAACTAAAGGTTGACGAAAGATTACTTAATGTAAACACAAGGTAATGCGATAAACCGTAACAAACATTAACCAATCTAAGGAACGATTAGAAGACTTAATGTGGTATGTTATGTACTTAGGTGTTGTAGAAGCCTTAAAGATTAAAAAGGAAAGTATATTATCTGTAGAAGACGCTGAAGGCAAGTATTCTAATCCACAACTATGTTCATTCTGGATAGGCTTTGTGATTCATATATCTTACGAATGGATTGATGTATAATGAAGTTGAAGCCAATTCCTTCGACTAGACTTAATGTGTTTTGTAGATTTCCTTGTAATCTATCAAAGTTGCTATCTTTTGCCAAACTGTTTTGGTATGGATTTCAAAGAAAGACTGAGTATGAATAAACAAATGTTTTGTCGTCAAACGACAGGCACGTGAGGTTGTCAAAACTTAAACATAGATACGTTTAACGAAGTAGTGTTGTACAACATAGAGTACTATAGGCTGATCACCTAGACGTGCTCGTAAGATATACCGGACTTACGAACTTGGTGTCGGGTTGTCCTTTTCAAAGAAAGAATGAAATGCTCATGGTCTTGGACCAAAATTGATGTTTAACTAATGTTGTTCATGGTTAAACCTTTTTAAAGAAAAGTGAAGTGCTATTTTGATTTATCTATAGTACTTCATAACTATTGATTCAGTTATTGAAGATATACGATTCATATGACTCAAGCCTATTGCTTAAATGAAATTGTCATACTTCTTCGAAGCTAGTTATGCTCACTCTTGCTTGAACCATATGATGCGCAAATTAAGACCGAACGATTCAAGGATCCAAAGAAGGATAAAGGGAAGGCCAAGGCTGACAAATAAGTTGCCTTTGTAATAGTATAGTAGAAATATTGTAATTATTTGATATTATGACAAAGAACATATGTAATGGTTACAAAGAACCTGGGAAAAAGAATATTGTTAACTTATCCACAAACAAGGGTTTACCCACATCACTAACAATGTAGCTTAGACCATCAGAGGACAGATAGGACAAAGGAATGTTATGGAACTTCACCCAAACAGGGGCTTTAGAGCAAGTATCGAATTGAAAATCCAGACCTTCCTTCCATTGTTTCAAACAAATAAGTTTATTGGAGATATACCAAGGTCCTATTGCCAGAACGTTATCCCTGCCCTTAGCCAAGAGAACTTGAAGATAAAAATCCTTGTCTCCGTAAGAAGACACTTTTGTAGTCCATACTTATCCCACATATCGTGGCAACTGCTTCCACCATTTTAAAGGGTAATCGAGCATGAAGGAAACCTCCTACTAGACTAGCGTTCCAGAGACTGATACCCTTCAAAATTACTGTAGAGGGAGGACGCACCAAGATAGCCCCGTTCTCAGATATAGGAGGTGGCAGTGGCAGGTAATCAAGTTTAAGGATAGACAGGGGTTCATTCTTAGCCACAACAGAGCTCCAGGACGGCTTTTCTAGCCCGTCCGTGGTTCCTTCCAACCCTTTATCCAAAGAAGGACCAGCACACTCACCTTCTTCCAATTCCTTTGGCTCAACATTAGCAGAGTCCTTGGGAAAGGGACAAGCATTTACCTGGACAGCAGGCAGGGGAATAGTCGGAATAGCCTCAACATTGCTATCTTTCAGAGGACTTTTAACAAATATGTCTTGATCATTTACCTTACGGGAATTGGATTCGCCCCTATTAGCGAACTCATTAAGCTGTTGAGTAGAGAAGCCTTGAGCAAGAATGAAGTCCATAAGAGTATTGCATTTTCTGTGTTCAGCACCAGCTTCAATGCGACCGTGATGGGACAGTTGTTGAGTAGTCGAGAAAATATCCTTCATGTCAGAACCCAACTGAAGCCCTAATCTGGCAGAATCTTCCCCTACCGCGTCAGAGTCCCCAGATTCATCAGAAATCAAAGAAGAACCAATAGGCAATGGGACTGATTCGGCCATATCAGAGCTGTCCTCCTTCGACGAGTTGGGGTTAGAGATCCCATACTCAGCAAATAGATCCATAGAATGACTACTCAACGAGTTTCCAGCCGAAAGATGCGAGTGGCTGACCATCGAAAAAATCCAAGAAAGCCAAGATAACAAAGTGAAAGGGAGGAATGCGCAAGAGGATGACGGGAGGGAGAAAGAGGGGAGACGGAGAAGCCGTAAAAATTAGGTGGGTTCAAAGGCTAGGGTTTGTATAGAGATTACCCCTTCTTCAGCCATGCCAAATAGTCAATGGGGAGCACCGGTACTTTTCGTGAAGAAGAAGGACGGATCGTTTAGACTTTGTATCGACTACCAAGAGTTGAACAAGTTAACGATAAAGAATAAAAATACCCATTGTCCAGGATCGATGATCTCTTGATCAAAGAAAGGCAAAAGTATTTTTCTAAGTAGAATGTAACGAGGATATCATCGACTAAAGGTTAGAAAGGAGGATGTACCTAAGACAAAGATTCGAGAACTCTCGTTACGGCCATTACGAGTTTTTGGTGATGTAATTTGGGTTGACAAATGCACCAGCTGCATTTATGGATATGATGAACAAAGTGTTCAAACAATATTTGGACAAGTTTAAATTTAGCAACAACAAAAAAAGTTCGTCGTAGTGTTTATCAATGATATTCTAGTCTATTCTAAGGCGCCAGAAGATTACGCTGAACACCTAAGATTAGTGTTGCAGACACTAAGGAAGGAGAAGTTATACGCGAAATTCATTAAGTGTGAATTTTGGCTAGAGAGGGTACAATTTTTTGGACATGTTATAGACCTGGATTGAATTTCAGTACACCCAGCTGATAAGCAGTGATTAATTGGGAATAACCGAAAACGCCGACTGAGGTACGGAGTTTCCTAGGGTTAGCGGGATACTATCGAAGATTCATCCAAGATTTTTCTAAGATAGCTACTCCGTTGACTAATTTGATAAGGAAGATAGTGAAGTACGTGCATGAAGGTGGTCTGTTCTGGTATTCAACTTCTACTGAAACGAACTGGTTCTCCATGGTATCTTCAGTTTTAACAGCCACCCGGATGGAAGGGGGAAAAGAGAAAGAGGCATTGATCTCAATACAGACCCTAGCGAAGTTCAAGAAATTGTTTTTGGTGGTCATCTCATCAGTGAAGAGAGGTTTCCCAATAGCACTAGCAATGTAACTAATACCTTCTTCAAACCAATAAGATAGAGGAATGTTGCTAAGTTTAACCCATACATTAAAAACCTCACAGCCAGACTTGGAGAAAACTACACCTTCTTTCCATTTTTTTTTTGCTAAGTTTGGTTTGTTTATAAAAAAAAAAACATTATACAATGGCTATAGCAAATTCATCTGGTGACATGCCAACAGATGAGAGTACTACAAAGGGAGTGAAATCCCAACAAAATAAGAGATAATCATCAAAAAATAATCAGTGCAGTAGCCAATTACAAAAATAGTGGCTAACATTTGTGGCTCTATTAAAGGTGGTACTAGTGGAGAGACGGGCTTTAATCAACTGAATAACATCCGCTGCTATGCAGGAAGCAGGAGTTGAGGAAAGTCTGTGGAGTCTTGCGTTCCTGGCTTCCCACACTTTGTAGAAGGAGATTGTAACACATAGGCATAAGATGTTCCTTGTTAGCTTCGAGCCCTGAAAGGAGATTAGGTAGTCAATAAGGTCATCCCATAGGAGTGGGACATTCCTAAAATTCCCCAGGTTGAGGACTTGCCTAAGGATGCTGGAAGAGAACCTGCAGTTAAAAAAAAGATGGTCAAAAGTTTCTGCTTGTTGTTGGCAAAGAGGGCAGACCCAGTAACTTCCGGAATATTGGCTCGTACGATCATTTGTTGGTAGACGCTTTAAGATACCGAGCCACATGATGAAAGAGTATCGAGGGACATGCAAACCATGCCAGATAATGTTGTGCCACACGATAGATGGTAACCTTGATCTGATGCATTCCCATATATGCTTGGCTTTGGTTGCTGTGATGTCCCAAGTGCCCCACTTAATGGAGTCTGGGCAGTTGCTGTTCGGTGGGGGAAAGGAGGAAATTTGCCTTCTGAGTAAGATGGCTTTAAATGGCTTTAAATGCAAAATTCCATGGGCCAGAGGCGAGGATATTTTCACGGTCAGAAACAGAATCAAATTTGAAGATATAGTAGCCTTTATTGTGAAGAAATACATTTGACAGCCCCAGATGACCCCATGTTCTTCTAGCTATAGGTTCAACAACCTTGAAAGGGAAGAATACCCAACTAAGCTTGATTCCCAAATCTTGTTACCTCGGTTGAGCATGGATTTTGGAGGACAGACAGTGATGTTCCCATCAGAAAAGGAGAGGGGGATGGTATGAAAGGGTTCGAGAGGATTTTCCAGAGTCTTTACCAACCACATCACTCCAAGACTTAAGAGGACCTCTAACCGGGTGAGCAAAGATTTCACCCTCTTCAAGACAGGTGGCGGGAACTATGAAAGTGGGGGCATTTGCTATAGAGAGAGTGGGTGTTGAATGAACCAGATGGGAAGGACCAAGCGAGATAGCCTCCTGCACCGGCAGAGATGCTTCGCCAACACGTTCAACTGGAAAAAGGGTGCATGCCCAAATTTAATGAGTTTGCCTTCAAATAAGTAAGTCTGAACATCATTCAAGGAAACTCCATGAGCTGATAAGAAAGACATGAGGTGGAGATTTTTTTTTCATTCACGGTCCTTTTGGGAGAAGTGATGAGTAGCAGAGAAAATGTCGCGTGCATTTTCCCCCAGAACAGGGCCAATGTTAAATTCCATGTCAAGCACCGGGGTAGAAGATTCGTTCGAACTGACATTGGTTCCCAGGAGAGGAGGAAAGGCAGTAGACTCAACCACGTTCTTAATGCCGAGAAGGGGAGAGAGAGGCGGCGAGACCGATGAGCGAGGCCTAGAGACCCCATACTCAGCGAAAAGATCGAGAGAAGCACTGCTGGTCGAGTTTCCTATAGAGAGATGATTGTGGCTTACCATCGAAAGGCAGAAAGAGAAGGGGGGCCGAAGAGGAGGAGAAGAGGAGAGAAGGCCGGAAATTTGGTCGGGAAAATTAGGTGGGGGAAAAATATGGAAAGCAGTAGAAAAAAGTAGAGAGAAGGCAGAGTAAAAAATATAGAGAGAGAAACATGTTGCTTTGATCTTTTTTAGTTTGTTTTGGCTGCCATTCAATGGATTCCTAAAGCTAACTTTCAGTGGATTCCTAAGGCCCCAATCGTTGATACTTCGGGTACTATTAATTCGGTCCCAGCTGCTAGATGTGTTTCTGCACCAAATGTCATCCCTCTTAAAACTTCTGTTGGTCCAACTCAGAATGAATGGGTTAATGTTACCCGAGGGGCCAAATCTGGTTTAGACCCAACCACCACTAGACAAGCAATGAATGTCTCAAACTCCTTTACTCCTATTGAGCAGGCCGAACACCTTACCTCTGGCTATGAATCTCCTACGGCTCCAAACCCCTTAGTATCAAAACTAAAGGTAGTTGATGAAAAGGAAGGCAAAGACTTAAAGAATAAGCAAAGTTTTGTTTCTAAGAACCCTCATGCGGCTAAAAAGAGGTAAAGCAAGGCTGGAAACACCCCCCTCCAGTTTAATTATGTTAGCTTCCTATAATGTAAGAGGTCTAAATAAAAAGCCAAAGTAGGCTTATGTTAAGCAACTTATTGTTGATAATAATCTCTCCCTTTTGGGACTTCTTGAAACACGAGTTAAACTCCCCAATGCAATCAGAATTTCTAGAAGTCTGTGTAGAAATTGGAGTTGGGCATTTAATTATGACTCCCATTCTAATGGTAGAATCTGGGTAGGATGGAACCCAAATATATGGCATTTGGATATTCTTTTTGTTTCTTCTCTAATGATCCATTGCAAAGTGCAGTCCACTGATTCAAATGCACCCTTTTTTCTGGTTTCCTTTATTTATGGGATGAACACATATTTGGAGCGAAGGATATTATGGAATGACATTCTCTCCTTTGCCCCTACTGACAGTTGGTGTATGATGGGGGATTTTAATGTCATCAAGGATCTCTCAGAGACCAACCAAGGTATGGACACATGGGATATTGGTATGGAAGAATTCAAAACCTGCTTGGACAGCGCTGGGGTCGATGATGTTAGGGGAGTTGGCCCTATATTTACTTGGTGGAATATGCAGCATACAAGACCTGTCCACAAAAAATTAGTTAGAGTTATGGGAAATGCTGAGTGGTTCACCACCTTTGCCATGTCCCAAGTCACCTTTGCCCTTCGTGGCCTCTCTGACCACTCCTTATCTCTGCTTGATCCTGGCATACGGATTACTCCACCTCGAAAACAATTTCAATTCTTCAATCATATGATTCTGCTTGATGGTTTCAAGGAGACTGACAAATGCTTGGACCCCGTTCACTTTTGGGAATCCTTTTTATGTCTTTTCTGAAAAATTGAAACGTACTAGGAAGGCTCTAATCTCCCTCAATAGAACCACTGGTAATCTATCTTCATTAGTGCAAACTGCAAAGGCAGATCTTCACCTGGTCCAGAACATGCTTCAAGTTCAACCTATGGACCCGGATCTCCTTGATAGGGAGAAAATCTGCCACCAACAGTTTTGGACTGCTCTTGAAAGAGAGGAATCCTTTCTCCAACAAAAATCTAGAGCTACCTGGTTGGCCTTGGGTGATCGAAATTCCACTTTTTTTGCTAACATGATGAAGAATAGATGGAATTCCAGCAAGATTCTCTCTATCTTAAATCATGAAGGAACTTTGGTTTAAGGCCAAAGTAACATTGAAGAGGTTGCGGTGGACTATTTCAAAAATCTTTTCAACAACTTTTCTGAAGATTCTTCTGCTGACTTTGCAAATTTTGGGGTCTCTCCTATTCTTAAGATTAGGCCAGATCAAGCCTCTAAGCTCACAACTCCGAGCACTGATGTGGAAATATGGGAGGTCATCAAATCTATAAGCGTAAAAAAAGCCCTGGCCCTGATGGGTTTAATGTGAATTTCTTCATCAACTGTTGGGAAATTGTTGGTGCAGATTTTAGTCGGGCAGTACATTTCTTCTTTGATAACAGTAGGCAAACTAAAGGGATCAACTCAACTGCTCTAGCCCTCATCCCTAATGGCTCAAATCCCACTTCTATGGCTGATTTCAGACCCATCTCATGTTGTAACACGATTTACAAATGCTTGCAAAAATTCTATCCAACAGGCTTAAGGAAGCTCTCCCCTTATTAATTGACAAATCACAATCGGCATTTGTGCGTGGCAGAAGCATCAGTGATAACATCCTCATAGCCCAGGAACTTTTCAAAGGTTACAACCGTTCCATTGGCCCGGCAAGATGTGCTCTCAAGATTGACCTCAGGAATGCCTTTGATACTGTTAGATGGGATTTTCTTTTTGACATCCTCAAGGCTTTTCAATTCCCCCTTTATATTGGATGGATAAAGGCATGTGTTATTTCAACTATGTTCTCCATCAAGATTAATGGTACACTCGCTGGTTTTTTTGGCAGCTCTAGAGGTCTTCTGCAGGGTGACCCCCTTTCTCCCTACCTCTTTGTCCTGGTTATGGAGATGCTCTCTCTTAAGCTAAACAAAGAAACCTTAGCTCCTAACTTCTCCTATCACTGGAAAACTAAGGAATGTAAACTCACTCACCTTCTCTTTGCGGATGATATCCTTATTTTTTGTCATGCTAGCCTGCCTTTCATAACTATCATTAAATCTTGTATTATGTCCCTCTCCTTATATCCAGGTCTCATACCTAACTCACACAAGAGCCATTGTTTCCTATCCAACTCTGATCCTTCATCCTCTAGGGACATCACCTCCCTTCTTGGTTTTCAAATAGGTTCACTTCCAGCTAAATTTCTGGGAGTTCCCTTGTTGCCAAAAAAGATCTCTCTCACGGATTGTATTCCCCTAATTCAAAGGATTACCAACCGAGCCTCTTCATGGACATCCAAGGTTCTATCGTACTCTGGTAGGTTGCAACTCATAAAATCCATCCTCTTCTCCATTCAAGTCTACTGAAGTTCCCATTTCTTGCTTCCTAAAGCTATCTTAAAAGAGATACAATCTATATGGGGCAAAAGTGGCTTGGACCACAATATCCCTTCCACTTTCTCAAGGTGGTTTGGGTATAAAAAATCTGGTGGACTAGAACGTTGCATGCATCATACGCCATCTTATTAACATCATTCAACTCATTTCTTCCTTTCTTTGGGCAAACTGGATCGAAGCCACCACCCTCAAGAATAAATCCTTCTGGCAAGTATCCTTAGCCCTTGACAGCTCTTGGTTATGGAAGCAGGTCTTGAAACTTAGGACTCTTGCCCTTCAGCACTTGCACTATATTGTTGGTAATGGGCATCACACAAATCTTTGGTATGACCCTTGGATGAACGGTACTGCAATCAACCCTTCTCCAGCCTTATTATCAAACTCTGGACTGCCAATGTCAACTACAGTTAACCATATCATTCTGAATAACTCTTGGAACCTTCCCATGAGCAACCATCATGATGTGATTATGCTTAGAAGGGATGTCCAACTCCTCCCCCCTACCCAGCAACAGGACAAAATTCTTTGGGATGCATGGGATATCAGATTGGTAAAATCTAAACAAATCTGGGATTCCATCCGTATTTTGAATCAGCTAGTACACTGGAGAAATTTTGTTTGGCCCAAGCTCCATGTTCCTCGTTACTCCTATACTTTATGGCTTGGCTTTCTCAAGAAACTTCCCACTAATGACCAGACTAAGCATTATTCTGGAAGGACTTGGAAGGACTCTGCAATCTCTTTCCTGAAACTTTCAACCATCTTTTCTTTGAATGCACTTTCTCTAGACATATTCTTCACCATGCGATTGCTCTTGGAAACTGGAGCTCCTTTCCAAACTCCTGGGATTTAATAGTAGACTTCCTCACTGATTTCCAAGGTTCCTCCCTTTCCAGGAACATTCTTTGCTTGACTGTGTCAGTGTGCTTCTATAAAGTTTGGGAGGCTCATAATAACAAGATACATAGAAACAATATCCCTCCTATGGTCAGTCTCGCCAAGGATGTGATTCATATTATCAAATCTAGACTATCTACTTGCCAATCATTTCTTAAAGAAACTAACTCCCAATATTATTGTAGTTGGCTTTTTATTAGCTAGACATTGTCTTTATATCTCTGACATTGGGCTCTATCTCTTGGGACTGCTGTTTTCTAGCTTGGGCCATTTCAGGTTTTACCAGGTTGTTGCCTCATTTTAGCCTCCAACATGCATCTATATGTGGATGCTTCTTTGCTCTGTTCTTGAGATGATGAGAGATGAGCAAATTACTGGTTTGGAAGCTTCAACTGCTGATGGAGGAGTTGTTTTTGGCAGCTGCTTAGGAGGAGCTGCTTGGACAGTCTTAGTATGGGCTACTTCGGTCTGTGCTTTGATGTAGCAGTTGGGAGCTGGGGAGCTGCTGGTGATGCCTATTCATCATGTATTTCATTCCTGCTACAGTTTGCTACAACGTCTCTACTGCAGTCTGCAACTGCGGTTTGGCATGAGAATATGCATTATATTTCCGATGATGCTCGGTTTGCAGTTGTCTTACAGTTGCTCTGAAAACTCTTGAATTGGGTGATTGGTCTAACGTACCCATGGATTGGACTGATGTCTCTTCGTTCATCATCTCATTCCGAGCTTGGGTCTCACTGCTGATGTGGTGGTGGCTTTCTGTGGTCTGATTTGATTTAGTGTTGGGTGGTCTGTTATGGGGTGGTCTGTTTGGGTGGTGCTGCTGTTGGTTGAGCATAACTGGTTCTGCTGCTGTGGTTTCACTTCCTGCTATGCTTCAGATCTGTTATTGGGTCCCTACAAGCTGGTGTAGTGGGTTTGCGGTAGCATCTGTTGCGGGGTCCTACAAGTTTGTTGCAGCTAATCTGCTGGGTTCTAGGCGTATCATGGTTGTTGTTGGGCTGCTGAATCTGTTTCTTCTCTTGCCCCTTTATTGCCGGCGTTGGGCTGTTTGCTTGTTTGTATTGTGCATCCTTGGGCTGATTCTGCAACTGGTTTTGACAGTTGCTTATTTTGGTAGTAGTTGTTGACATTTGGGTTATCTATTATCTGTGTTAGCATATTTTCTCATTGTCATCATGTTATGTTATGGGTCTGTAATGGAAGTTCTTAGATTGGGCATTTCTATGTAAATGTCTATAATGTCTTTTATTATGAGTGTGTGCTTAGCAGGCTGACAATCTTTTTTAGTCATTACATCATAGGGTATGTCCTATGATGACTATGCTAAATTTTGAATGGGTTTTCCCATGTTATAATTTCCTTTATTTTTATACAATTAAATTTAGCAAAAAATAGATAGTGAAGTACGTGTGGACTGAGAAATGTGAAGACAGTTTTCAAGAGCTGAAGAAAAGGTTGAGTAAAGCACCTGTATTATCTTTACCCGATGATATAGGAAATTTTGTAGTTTATAGCGATGCTTCGCATAGAGGACTTGGTTGCGTGCTCATGCAGCATGACAAGGTCATTGCATATGCGTCACGACAGTTGATAAAGGATTACGATTGTGATATCCTGTATCACCCCGGAAAAGCCAATGTAGTGGCCGACGCCTTAAGTAGAAAAGGTCGGGAAAAGTTGTCTTTGTTAACGACTCAAAACTGAGTTAATAACAGAAATGGTTAGGATGGAGTTAGAGGTGAAGATACCGAGTGAGTTTGGACAAAGATTGTTTACAACTAGGATTCAATCTACCATTGTAGAGAGAGTCAAGGAAGTACAGCTCAGAAATGATGAGTGTGATCATATGAAGAAGCGGCTAGCAGATGAAAAAGATATAAAGTATAGTCTTGATAATGAGGGATTATTAAGATTTAAAGGGAGAATTTGTGTTCCGAATGAGACGGGATTAAATAAGAAAGTGTTACAAGAGGCTCATAGTTTGAGGTACTCGATTCATCCTGGTAGTACTAAGATATATCAAGACCTTCGACAGAGTTTTTGGTGGCCGAACATGAAGAGAGAGATAGTAGAATATGTGAGTAGGTGCTTAACTTGTCAAAAAGTTAAGGTCGAACATCAACGACCAAGTGGCTTGTTATAGTCATTGGAGATTTCGGAATGAAAGTGGGAGCATATCATAATGGATTTTGTGGTGAAACTTCCAATTACTCAGAAAGGGTACGATGCTATTTGGGTAATAGTGGATCGGTTGACGAAGTCGACTCACATTTTGCCAATAATAGTTAAATATAACTTAGATCAGTTAGCTAAACTTTATGTTAAGGAAATTATTTCCAGATATGGAGTACCAGTTTCGATAGTGTCAGATCGTGATCCACAATTCACATCAAACTTTTGGAGAAGTCTGCAAGAACAGATGAGAACACAGTTGAAGTGAAGTACAGTGTATCATCCACAAACTGATCGGCAGAGCGAAAGGACAATTCAAACACTAGAAGATATGCTGAGATCTTGTGTTATGGATTTTAAAGGTAGTTGGGATGATCACCTAACGTTAGTAGAGTTTGTGTATAACAATAGTTATCATGCAAGCATAGGCATGCCGCCTTACAAAGCTTTATACGGAAGGAAGTGCAGAACAACATTTTGTTGGGATGAAGTAGGAGAACGTCGAATGCTAGGACCTGAATTGGTGCAGCAAACATCGGATATAGTTAAGCTGATACGAATGCGATTGGTAGCAGCTCAAGATAGACAGAAGAAGTTTGCAGATTCGCATCGAGTGAACAGAGAGTTTGAAGTAGGCTCGTATGTATTTCTAAAGGTATCTCCTTGGAAAGGAAAGATATACTTTGGAAAGAAGGGAAAGTTAAGTCCAAGGTTTATAGGACCTTTCGAGATATTAAAAAGGGTAGGAGATGTAGCTTACATGATAGCATTACCTCCAGACTTAAAACGAATACACAATGTATTTCATGTATCTGTGTTACGTCCTTATAAGCCAGATTATAAGCACATAATAGAGTATGAGCCTATTCATATTGAGAAGGACTTGACGTATGAAGAAATGCCTATTCAAATCATTGATAGAAAAGAGCAAGTTCTGAGGAATAAAGTTATACCTTCGGTAAAGGTGTTATGGAGGAACCACGATGCCGAAGAAGCAACGTGAGAACTTGAAGAACAGATGAAAAAGAATTACCCTCAATTATTTGTTTAATTTATAGCGAGATTCTGGGGATAGAATCCTTATAAGGGGAAGAGAATGTAACGACCTAGAAAATAGGATTAATTGTAAAATAATTTTATTTGATTAATTAATGAATAAAATTATAATATATGCTATTATAATGTGTAAACAAGATGAAGGTTGTTCTATAACCTAAAAATGTCAGAATATCGTAGTATTCTGGCTACGTTAAGGAATTAAAGTGTTTGAATTTTCAAGACGAAAATAAAAGCTTTCCGAGAAATTTTCTGAAAAACACTATTCATCAATATCTGCTCGGGAATTTTTTTTGAACTTATGAGAAATACGTAATGATAGAATAATAAGGAAGGATGGATTATGTAATAATAATTCAAGTATGACAAACGCAGTTTTTCGCCTGCGTACTAAGTTCGAGAATGTTAAGGAAAGTAAAGATTTACTTAATGATGATCGTATGATACGCAAGTATTATACGAGGTAATGAATACGAGTATGATACGAAGTATTATACAAGTATATATGAAGAACGACATATCGTACATAATGAATGATTATACGAATTAGTATACAAGAAAGATACGAGAACTATACGTTATAAGCTTTAAACCAATTGTAATGGACTTGTAGGGTTTGTGTAAGAATTGGGCAAGCCCAAGTGCAAACTTGTTAAGGCCCAAAGATTAATAATGCAAGCCCAACGTTAGGCCCATAGTAATTAAAACCTAAGCCCAAACCAAGAACCGGACCCGTGGATCGAACCGATGGGTCACCAGGTGAGAAAAACCCATGGGGCAACCCATGTGGGCCCCATGAGTGAGTCATGGCTGGCCACTTGGTGGCCAAGTAAAGTGATTTACTTGGTGGCTAAGTTAGGAATAGTAAGGAGGTGGAAGTAAGGAGGAGGGGTGGCCTAAATGACTATTATACCCTAACCTTGCCAAACCTATAAATAAGAGAGTTGTTGGTTCATTTTTGCCTTGTTCAAAAACACCAACAACTTAGCATAAATATATTGAGAGAAAAGTGAGAAGTGCTTTGATAATTCAAGAAGAAAAAAGAAGAACCAAGTTAAGAACATCAAGGGTAATGAATCCCTAACCATTAATCTCCATCTCTTCATCATAGTTTTGATAGAGAAGTGAGTGTTTGTGGTGCATGTACTATAAGGAGTATAAGGATGGTTATTAATGGATGTAAACCTTAATAAATCATGTTGTAAGTGAATCATAATCATAAAAGTTATGAACTAATGAAGAACATATGAAGAATTGTCATTTTGTTGTTAATGGACAAGGGGAACCTATGTGTAAGACCCCAAATTATTAATAAATGAAATTTATTTTCCTCTATTTATTATTTTGAAATAGTAAGGGTTGATTTGATTAATGTGGATAGTTATGGGTAAAATACGCAAATATTTCGAATAAGCAAGTGGTTATAAAATATTCATTATTGTCGAGGAATATTCGTTTTGGTCGTGGAATATTAAATCTTGGGGAATATTAAATGCGACGGTAGTGAGCTTTTGTGGGCCCCATAACGGAAAGCGATTGGATGAAGAAAACGACAAGTATAAGTTGTTTAAATAATTGGCGTAGTTATTACTCAATTATCATTGTTGGAATACCCGGTGGTTAAAACACACTAATACGCCGTTGTTGAACAAGAAGATAGATACAGTATTGCACCAATTATTGATTCTTACATAAGAAGACACTACTCAATAATTATTACAGTAATTATCGCTCAAAGATTTTATTTTATTGATTCAATAATTGTTCAGATTGATATTTTATATTATCGTTGTTTCAATAAATTGTCATCACACAAGATTTTTCATTATCGAAGCAATAATTCATATTATCCGAATAATATTATTAGATAACATTATTGGCAATGTCTAGAAAGTTCATCTAAGGAGAGGTTTGGTCACCTAATCATGCTTGCAAGAAGAAGAAATTCTTATTGGAAAGCCCCTCTTTCAGGAACCGCCTGGTTGTCAATATTGTGATTCTGTAATATTATTTGTGAATAATTAATTATTGATTCATATGATGAGGAAAATATTGATTTTATGTGGATATAGATGAGAAAAATTTTAAAATGACAATTGTTGAAAATTAATATTTTATCTTTTTCTCGATAAAATAATTCATTTAAATATATTATTTTAATAATATATTAGCGGTGATATTTTTTACAAACGAATGTGGGATATATGAGTATACGAGGAGGAAGAGTATTTTTGTTGCAATAAATATTTAAAACATGTTAAACATGTGTCGGTGGACCCCATTTATCGATGAAATTTGATTATACCGTAAAATCACCCGTTTGTGGATTTTGGCCAATTTCATTTAGAATTGGAAAAACTTTCTTCGCAAAGTTGTAGAGAATTGAATTTCCTATAAAAACTTGCGTAGATTCGAATTTTTCTGATAAAAGAGCTATTTATTATGAATTATTGAAGTTCAAGTTCAAATAATTGATTTTGGAAGTTTTAATTATTTATATCACCAAAAACGTTTTTATTGTTTTTGGTTGGCCCCCATGTGTTGTAAACATCTTTGATTTTGGAGTCTTGGTTGGCGAGGAATAAATATATATAATATATTATTATTATATTAAATTTTTCGCTTTGGTGTTCTAAGTAATTTCATAAATAGGGTGCTTAGGTTAGAATTGAAAATCACATTTAAACTCAAGTTTTCTCTCTCTATATTATCGAAAGCGTATTCTTGTGAGTATTTTGAGTATACTTTGAGTATTGCTATACGGTGCAAGTTCAAGTCATAGCCTATATAACCTGTTTCAACTAAATACTTGTCTTTCGAGGTAAGGGATGTTATTTTCTTCTCAAATGATATTATTTCTTCAATATCATTATGCTAAAATATTGGTTGGAACTTTTTATCAAATTTGGAACTTTTCCATGCTGGGTTACTTATTCATGAGTTACTATTCACGAGTTACTATTCATGAGTTACTATTCACGAGTTACTATTCACGAGTACTATTCATGAAGCGTGAAGATGTTTTTTTGTGGAATTTCTATCTTTTGGTGTCTGAGTTACTATTCACGATATACGGACTATTCACGATATCTGACACTATTCACGAATACAAAGACTATTCATTTAGAAAAATGAAAATTTTTCTTTTCGTCTAAAATATCTATTCGGATACTAGCTTTGATTGTATCCATGTTTTGATCATTCTTCAATTTTACACCCCTATGATTATTTTTGAGGTATTTTGGACGTGGATAAAATAAAGTACTAATCCTTAATCCTTAATCCTTGTCATTTTGTTTCATTGGATTCGTTTCTTTAAAAATATTTTTCATCATCTTGACCTTAAATGATGATATTATGGAATATCTTTATTCTGTAGTGCAAAGATGAATGATTTGAAGAATATCTTTGGCCCAGAGTGCAAAGATGAGCAGTGTTTAGATGAACATGATCAATCGATGAATATCTTTGGCACCAGAGTGCAAAGATGAATATTTGATTCCAGATGTATGTTGATTGATGTTACAGGGATAAAAGATAGACGACGAACTTTTAAATTCATACATAGAAGATAGTAGTTGCATTCTCTACTTAACTCTTCTAATGAATTATTATTTCCGCTGCGAATATTGGTTTAAAAACTTGTTGTCTATTGTATTCTATTAGTTTTTTTTCCCTGTTGAAGACTAACGATAATTTGTTGTATATTATCTTAGTCATAATATTCTTTACTGGGCTAGTTAATCTCACCCTTTTCCTTGTTGTTCCATTTTTCTTCTCAGGAGGCGAGAATGTAGCGAGTACTAGTCGGGGTATGGAATGAAGGTTCTAGAGAGAGTTGTTTAGTAGTCCTCACCATTTTTGTAAAATAATGTATCAATAATTATGATGGGGATTTATTTGCGTGTGGATATTGTCTAGATGGCAATATCTGTATTTAACTCATGAGTTTTATATGTTGTAATAATAAAGTTGTAGTTATTTACGTACCATGTATTTGGCGCACTCGAGAATGGGTTGGATGGAATGGACCTATTTTGGGGGCGTCATAGTTGGTATCAGAGCTTAGGGATATGATCTCTGGCGGAGATCGGGGAATAGAACTAGGAGGGGAGAGACGAGTAAATCCTTCGCTAGTGTGTCCTACCTAAGCTTATTTGTTAGTTGGTTAGTATATAGGGATATTATGTGATATATTGATTTCCTTAATTAACCCTTGTTTTATGGCGGTGATTTGAGAATGTCGATCGAGAATATTAATAAATGGAGTAAATGAGACCGTGGAGATGCATGTACTTTACCAACGAGGAGAAACGCAACAGCAGTGGGCAATGTACCTCCATGAACAACACCAATCGAAAGCGAGATGATGAACGAGGGATGTTTAGAAGTTTTTCTGATTCATGCAAAATCGCAGAGGGAGACTCGTGTTCAAAATCTGAGGAGGAAATGATAGCAATTCACGGGTGGTCACAACAAGCGATTCAAAGAGTTGGGACCACCGCACTGGGAAAGCCGGATCCGATTAAGGTGAGACGTGGGTCAAACAAATTACCAAGATATTCGATGTCTTGGGATGCACGGAGGAACAAAAGTTCCATTCGCTACTTTTATGTTCAGAACGAGGCAGATTCATTGGTGGGAATCGTGAAGCGTACTCCATCCAAATTGCGACTCAACATGTCGTGGGAGACATTTCAGAAATAATTCAATGACAAGTACTTCCCGAAAGTATTCATCATATGAAGGAAGTGGAGTTTATTAGATCGGAGCGTAATAACATGGCGGTGTCCCAAAGACGAGGCAAAGTTCGCATGAGTTATCTAGGTTTGCACCTCATTTGGTGGAGAATGAGGAACGATGACGCGAATGTTTCGAGAGGTTTGAAACTTCGGCAGATACGTCAAGATCTCATTTCTCATAAATTTTTTCTCTATTCAGATGTTGTCGGCAGGCTCAGGTTGTTTGAGCGAGATAACGAAAATGCGTTCAACCGAGGGACCATAACCGTGGATCATATCAAGATAGCGAGCCATCGAATAATGATAACCAACGGAGAAAGAAGAATACGGACAAAGGCAGAACCACTCTGGTGGTAATCGTGGCCATGAAAATAGAAGAAGCGAGTCGGGAGGAGATTTTAAAAGAAGAGATTCAACAACGACCATTTGAAGACGTCGGTACTTGAGAGCAACTAGTTCAAGGAGGAGAAAGACCACCCGGTCATATGCTACAAATGCGAAAAGAGGGACATATCATCAAACCGCCTACAACAGTTTAAGGTATGCTATAATTGTGGAAAAGAAGGACATATCGCTCGAGATTGTACGATATCGAAACCCAGTCAAGCGGGAATGGTGACTCAAAAGGATGTCCCGAAAAGTCAAAGTCAACGATTCTCGGAAGAGCGTTTGTCGCGACCAATTAAAATGCGAGGAACCCGAACGAAGTTAGCAGGTTAGTTAATTATAAATTCTTGCGAAGTTTATACCTTACTAGAATCTGGGTTCTACCCATTCTTTTATCTCTCTTGCTTGCGCTCAACGTTTGAACTTGACTACGGAGAAATTAAACTTTGACCTATCTGTGGAGACTCCATTAGGAGAAACTTTCATTACATCCATTGTTTAAAAATCTTGCTTGATTCAGTTGGCACTATCACATTACCGTTAACCTTATTTCTATAGAGATATTTGCTTTTGATGTGATTTTAAGGTTAACTACTCATCACGCCAAATTGATGATTACTTTCGTAAGGTTGTTAGTTTTCATATTCCTAAGCAACCTGTTATTCGAATTCAAGCAATCAAACCATTGTAGTCAAACATTTTCATATCAAGCCATGAAGTCATTCGTTTATTACGGATGTCAAGTTTTCTTAGTCCATGTTATGGATTTGAATAAAGACACGTCAGATTTGAATAATATTCCTGTTGTTATTTATTTTTCCTGACGTATTTCCTGAAGAATTTCTTGGCTTACTCCCAAAGACTGATATTAAATTTTGTATCGACTTTGAACCCGGTACAAAACTCATTTCTAAAATCTCATATCGAATGGCTCCTATTGAACTTCAGGAGTTAAAAAAAAATCAACTATTGAATTTGGTACCTGAGCCTTTATCTGGTGACTTCCTTTGTGGAATGCACCAAAGCCAGACTCTCTGTAGGGGACACCATATTCGTGTGATAGTAAACTGATAGGTGTCATTGTAACGTGCTATCCAAGGTTGGGATATGAGTCACAGTTGAGAACAACCTAAGTCGGTAATCGAAATACGTAGCTTTCTAGGCTTAGTTGGTTATTATCGGAGATTCGTTGAAGGATATTCTCGAATCGCTATTCCATTAACGCAGCTGACTCGTAGAGATACAAAATTCGAATGGAGCAAGGAATATGGGAAGAGCTTCGAAGAACTCAAGAGGAGACTCATTTCAGCACATGTTCTGACCATGCCATCCCGGAAAAGTTTAAGCGTGGTGGCGGCGTGTTGAGTAGAAGATCGTATACAAGTCTGAAAGTACGATATTGTCAAAGACTCATTTGAATAATTTACAAATAATAGAGATGGAGATGAAAACTCTAGGTACCCACGTGATGATATCTGAGTATAATCGACTTTAATCGATAAAGTTAAAGTTATTTCAAGCTACACACCGGCCGTGATGAATTTGAAGAAGGAGGTGCAAGAAGTTGTTATTTCAAAAGCGAGAATCGGTGAGGTGAGGAAAGCTCAAACCTTCGATTTATTAATCCATTTGAAATTCTCGATCGAATAGAACTATTGCCTATAGACTCGCTTTTACCGCCAAGTATGACGCATGTTCACGTATATCGATGTTACGTAAATATATGGACTGACCGAACTACGCTATTGAGTTAGAACCGGACGAGATAGTAGAAGACTTAACATACGAGGAGGTACACTGTCAAGATCTTGGATAGGAAAGAACATGTCCTATGTATCGAGGTTATACCACAAGTTAAAGTTTTGTGGAGAAACCATGCTATTGAGGAAATGACCGGGAGTTGGAAAGCGGAAATGAAAGCGAGGTATTCTCATCTTTTGAAACACAGTATCGTCACGTCAATTCGAGAGACGAAATTTCATAAGGAGGGAGGTTGTAAGACCCCAAATTATTAATAAATGAAATTTATTTTCCTCTATTTATTATTTTGAAATAGTAAGGGTTGATTTGATTAATGTGGATAGTTATGGGTAAAATACGCAAATATTTCGAATAAGCAAGTGGTTATAAAATATTCATTATTGTCGAGGAATATTCGTTGGTCGTGGAATATTCGTACTATAGGGGAATATTCGTACGACGGCGCAATCTTTTGTGGGCCCCATAACGGAAAGCGATTGGATGAAGAAAACGACAAGTATAAGTTGTTTAAATAACGGCGTAGTTATTTGTTATTATCTATTGTTGGAATACCCGGTGGTTAAAACACACTAATACGCGTTGTTGAGCAATGCTTACACGATATTGCACCAATTATTGATTCTTACATAAGAAGGCACTACTCAATAATTGTTACAATGAATTATCGCTCAAAGATTTTATTTTATTGATTCAATAATTGCTACATTGATATTTTATATTACCGTTGTTTCAATAAATTGTCATCACACGGTATTTTCCATTATCGAAGCAATAATTCATATTATCCGAATAATATTATTAGATAATATTATTGGCAATGTCTAGAAAGTTACATCTAAGGAGAGGTTTGGTCACCTAATCATGGCGCCAGAAGAAGAAGAAATTCTTATTGAAAGCCCCTCTTTCCTGAACCACCTGGTTGTCAATATTGTGATTCGTAATATTATTTGTGAATAATTAATTATTGATTCATATGATGAGGAAAATATTGATTTTATGTGGATATAGATGGAGAAAAATTTTAAAATGACAATTGTTGAAAATTAATATTTTATCTTTTTCTGATAAAATAATTCATTTAAATATATTATTTTAATAATATATTAACGGTGATATTTTTACAACGAATGTGGGATATATGAGTATACGAGGAGGAAGAGTATTTTTGTTGCAATAAATGTTTAAAACATGTTAAACATGTCGATGGACCCCATTTATTGACTGAAATTTGATTATAGCTTGTAAAATCGCCCGTTTGTGGATTTCGGTCAATTTCTGTTTGGAATTCGGAAAAACTTTCTTCTGCAAAGTTGTAGAAAATTGAATTTCCTATAAAAACTCGCGAGATTCGAATTTTTCTGATAAAAGACCTATTTATTATGAATTATTGAAGTTCCGAAGCTCCGAAATAATTGATTTTTGGAAGTTTTAATTATTTATATCACCAAAAACGTTTTTATTGTTTTGGTTGGCCCCCCATGTGTTGTAAACATGCTGATTTCAGGAGTCTTGGTTGGCGTAGGAATATATATATAATATATTATTATTATATTAAATTTTTCGCTTTTGGTGTTCTAAGCAATTTCTATAAATAGGTCTTTAGGTTAGAATTGAAAATCACACCGTAAACTCAAGTTTTTCTCTCTATATTATCGGCGTATTCTTGTGAGTATTTTGAGTATACTTTGAGTATTGCTATATCTGGTGCAAGTTCAAGTCATAGCCTATATCCAGGTGTTTCAACTAAGCATCTTGTCTTTCGAGGTAAGGATGTTATTTTCTTCTCAAATGATATTATTTCTTCAATATCATTATCTTTGAAATATTGGTTGGAACTTTTTATCAAATTTGGAACTTTTCCATATGGGGTTACTATTCATGAGTTACTATTCACGAGTTACTATTCATGAGTTACTATTTACGAGTTACTATTCACGAGTACTATTCAAGTAAGAAGCGTGAAGATGTTTTTTTAGAATTTCTATCTTTTGGTGTCTGAGTTACTATTCACGATATACGGCACTATTCACGAATCGGCAAGACTATTCAATAGAAAAATGAAAATTTTCTTTTTCGTCTAAAATATCTATTCGGATACTAGCTTTGATTGTATCCATATTTTGATCATTCTTGAATTTTACACCCTATGATTATTTTTGAGGTATTTTTGGACGTGGATAAAACAAAGTACGAATCCTTAATCCTTAATCCTTGTCATTTTGTTTCAATGGATTCGTTTCTTTAAAAATATTTTTCATCATCTTGATCTTAAATGATGATATTATGGAATATCTTTGGCACTGTAGTGTAAAAGATGAATGATTTTGAAGAATATCTTTGGCCCGTAGTGCAAAGATGAATGGTGTTGTGTTTAGATGAACATGATCAATCGATGAATATCTTTGGCTCAGTGCAAAGATGAATATTTGATTCCAGATGTATGTTGATTGATGTTACAGGGATAAAAGATAGACGACGAACTTTTAAATTCATACATAGAAGATAGTAGTTGCATTCTCTACTTAACTCTTCTAATGAATTATTATTTCCGCTGCAAATATTGGTTTAAAAACTTGTTGTCTATTGTATTCTATTAGTTTTTTTTTCCCTGTTGAAGACTAACGATAATTTGTTGTATATTATCTTAGTCATAATATTCTTTCTTGGGCTAGTAGTTGAGCTCACCCTTTTCCTTGTTGTTCCATTTTTCTTCTCGTGAGGCGAGAATGTAGCAGTACTAGCTCTGGGGTATGGAATGAAGGTTCTAGAGAGAGTTGTTTAGTAGTCCTCACCATTTTTGTAAAATAATGTATCAATAATTATGATGGGGATTTATTTGCGTGTGGATATTGTCTAGATGGCAATATCTGTATTTAACTCACAATTTATATGTTGTAATAATAAAGTTGTAGTTATTTCTGTACCATGTATTTGGCGACTCAGAATGGGTTGGATGGAATGGACCTATTTTGGGGGCGTCACACTATGACTCTTATAAAACTTGATTTTTTGCCTCCTTCCCATCCCTCTTCTGATAATGGGTTTATTTTGGTTAGACCTCCTTCTGATGTTCTGCTTAAAGGTAATAGCCTCTGGAATTCATGCCTCGTGGGTAGCTTCCTTCATTGCCGATTGCCTTTTAAGCTAGTTGAAGAGTCTGTTCACAATCTTTGGGATAAGTTTGGGCTTAAGAATGTGTTTCTACATGATAAAAGGGTTCTTTATTTTCAAATTTACTACTCTTGAGGATCGGTATAATGTTTTAGCTCTTGGCCCTTGGTATATTTCTAATAAACTCTTGTGTCTTAAGCAATGGAAGGAAGGTATGGATTTTCAATTTGAATCTTGTACTAAAGCTCCTGTGTGGGTGAAGTTTCATAATATCCCCTTGTCTTATTTATCTTCGACTGGCTTGAGTTACATAGCCAATGCGGTGGGTAACCCCCTTTTTGTGGACAAAGTAACTGAGAAATTGGAGCCAATGAATTTTGTGAGGGTCTGTATTGAGATTACCCCTTCTTCCGCTTTGCCTAGTAGCCTGAATGTGATTGTTATTGAAGAGGAATCCAATTCTAAAAAGGTTGTCTCGGTTAGGTAGAATACCAGAACAGGCCATAATTTTTTTTTTTTGCTAATTTTAAACTGTATTAAAAGAAAGAGAAATTACAAACCTCATGGGAAAACCCAATTAGAATAAAGCATAGACATTATAAGACAAGCCCTATGATGTTATGACTATAAAAGATTACATTCATTATGCCCAACAAGCTATAATAGAAACTATCAGTTTTCATACGAGAGCATAAGACTATCATTTTTACATAAGAGAGCAATCAACAATAAGGAGGATGTAAGCGGCCCAAATTGCACCAACTCCCAGAGCTGCAGAGGCACAGAAGCATGCACCAACCCAAACCTACAAAGAAGAGTAGATAAGGTAACCAATCGCTTCCAAGAATGCGATAACAGAGAAAGGGCTCCTCTAATTTGAACCAAAAAAGGAACCCCATTGCAGTTTAAGTTCACACCAAGATTTCGCCGAGACCAAGCTGACTTGCCGAGACCGAATGACCGAAAGCAAGCACAAAGATAGAATAAAGAGACCTAAACAACGCACTTGCTTCGCCCAAAACACAGCTTTCCGAGACCAACTGGTTTTGCCGAGATCGAGCACAACAAAAACACACCACTACCAACCGAGCACAACAAACCGCCTATCCTTGCCAAGCAGACTACAAAGAGATCCCATCGCTAGCCCAAAACACGAACTAAAATCTACAAACAGACAAGCCCAACCAAAGATACTAGCCTTTGCAAATGATCCAAACAATGAGACCACCACTGAACTGGACCATGAATACAAATGACTGTGATCAAAACCAAATGTAAGTAAAGATTCTGTAGTTATTGCCCAAATCGGCAAAGAACAAAAAATGCCACAAATTTGCTCTCATTATAAGTCTTTTGGGCATTCCCTTGTTAGACGCCCTAGTTCTAATTACAAGTGGGTTCCGAAAAGCTTAAGTGGTGGTGGATCCGGTGCCCCCTAACCCTGTCTCTCGGTCTAAATCTGCTTCACTCCTTGTTCCAGAATCTTCAAATGACTGGACAATGGTCTCTAAAGGTCCTAAGAAACAGTCTCATGTGGGTCTCTCTGCTCCTGTTGGTAATGCCCTTAACTCCTTCAAATCATTAGCTTCTCCCGATGGGAGTCATGATTTGTCTGACACTGACTGCACCCCATCCCCCAACCCTCTTATGGGTAGGCTTAAAGCTATAGATGAAAAGGCTGGTCGTGATCTAAAATCTAAGGCCAGAGGTGGGTTGGAGATGAGTCTTTCCTCTAAGAAGAAGAGTAAAGAAGGGGGGGGGGGGAGGGAAATCCCCATCTTAATTTTCTGAACATTAGAGGTGTAAATACGAAGCCCAAGCAGGATAGTGTCCTTGCTCTTTTGTGTAAACATAATATTTCTTTTGTTGGCCTAGTTGAAACTAGAGTCAAAGCTCCCAAAGCTAATACTGTTTCTATGGCTATTCGCTCTAGATGGCAATGACAGTTTAATTATGAGTATCATGTGAATGGGAGAGTTTGGGTGGGTTGGGACCCGAATGTTTGGAATGTGAATATTATCTCTAAATCTTCTCGATTTATACATTGTGTCGTTATGTCTGCTGCTCTTAACTTACATTTGTTTGTTATAGTCATCTATGGGTTCAATACCCCTTCGAATAGGAAAGCTCTATAGAAGGACTTGAGAACCATATCCCCCTCTATTAATCTTCCTTGGTGTTTGCTAGGGGACTTCAATGAGGTCATTTCTGTTACTGAAATAATTGGTGGGGATTACTCTTGGGATAGTGGGATGCAAGATTTTCTTGATTGTACCTCAGACTTGCATCTTGATGATCTTCAGGCGGTTGGGTCTTCCCACTCATGGTGGAATTCTAGTGATTCCAAACCTATTTTCAAAAAGTTAGACAGAGCTTTAGTGAACGATATTTGGTTGCAGCGGTTTCCTCTTTCTCAGGCTTTCTTTACTGCCAGAGATCTCTCGGATCACTGTCCGGTTGTGGTCAAAACAGGCTTGGTTCTGCCCTCTAGTCCCAAACCATTTCAGTTCTTTAACTTAATGTTGGATCTCGATAACTTCCACGAGGTGGTTCAGAATGCTTGGAATGGTTCTGTTCCTGGGGATCCTTTGCAAATTTTGGCTAGGAAGTAGAAAGCTGTAAAGGTGGCTCTATGACGCCCCCAAAATAGGTATACACCACCCATTCCGAGTGACCAAATACATGGTACAGAAATAACTACAACTTCATTAATACAATTGTCACGCAAAATACGACAACACATAAACTGTGAGTTTAAATTAAATACAAATATTGTCCTCATTACAATTATTGATACACTATTTTACAAAAATAGTGAGGACTGCTAAAACAACTGTCTAGGACCATCATCACTCTATACCCCGACTGGTTCCTGCTATATTCTCGCTTCATGAGAAAAAAAAATGGAACAAAAAGGAAAAGGGTGAGCTCAATTAGTCCAGTAAAGAATATTATGGCTAAGATAAATGCTTTTGGCTATTGTAAATGCTTTTTTACTTTCCATGAGGTCCGTGAATGGTCTTTGGTATGGGTTGGTGAGGTCTTTGGGTATGGATTGGTTAGGATTGGCTTAGGCAGCATGGTAGGTGAGGTCTTGATGGTATGGTTTAGGCGAGGTGGTGGTTTTGGGTATGGTGGGCGAGGTCAAAGGCGATGTGAGGTGGGCAGTCTTGCGGTCTCTTGGTATGGGTTGGTTTATGTCTTTGGTGGCGCCAGTGCCGGTATATGGATTGGGCGAGGTGGTTTTGGGCGATGTGAGGTGGTTTAGGCGAGGTGCTGGTTCTTAGGGGCGAGGTGCTGCTTCTTTGGGCGAGGTGCTGAGGAGCTGATCTCATGAGGTGCATCCTGGGTTGTGGTGATTAGGTGCTGGTGATTAGGTCTTGATCTCATGACCTCATCATGTGGTGCTACAATTTAGGGGCCATGTGTTGCTGATCTCATGATATGGTCAGTACCATCGCGGGTTTTACTGCTGACTTAGGGGTCCCATTTTGCTAATTTTCTAACTTGGCTGATGTTTAGTCCCCCCCCCCCCCCCCTCTTTTTGCTGAATTGTTTCAATTGTTCATATTATTCCCATTTTAGTAGTTTGCTGCCTGTGTTGACTATGTTTTATACTTCATATGCTTTTTACTCAAATGGGATGGATTGCTCAACTAGTGGGCTCTCTTGATTCCCCTGCTTGGGCTGCTTTCCCGGATGGCGGTTGGGCCTATTCCGTGGTGTTTGTTTCTTATTGTAATTTAAGTGTTCAATTTTCCTAACCTCGGGATGTGATGAATATACTATTAGGTTAGGTAAAATGTTTCCTAGGCTCTCTAGGTGGTTTTGTTCTCTCAGGAGAAGAGGACTATGATATGATTGTAATATTCAAAGTTTTTGCAATTTAATATACAAACAAATTTAGCAAAAAAAAACAAATTATCCTTAGTCCTCAACAGGGAAAAATCTAATAGAATATAATAGGCAATAAGTTTTAGATCAACAACTGCAGCGGAAACAATAATTCATTAGAAGAATTAAGTAGAGAATGAAATCTACTATCATCTATGAATTTAAAAGTCCATCATCAATATGTTATCCCTATAACATCAATCAATATACATCTTGAATCAAATATTCATCTTTGCACTACGGGCCAAAGATATTCATTTGTATCACCAGTTGGTCATGTTCATCTCAACACCTATTCATCTTTGAACTACGAAAAGATATTCATCAGGTAATCATTCATCTTTGTACTACAGGCCAAAGATATTCATCAAGTATCACCATTAAAGACTGAGGATGATGAAAAATATTTTAGAGAACGAATCCAGTGAGATAAAAGGACAAAGATTAGGGATTCGTACTTTAGATAATCCAAGTTCAAAAATACTCCATAATAAACCATAGTCGAGTAAACTTCAAGAATGAAGATCAAAACATGGATACAATTAAAGATAGTAACCATAATAGATATCTGGGACAAAGAAGAGAAAATTTCATTTTTTTTATGAATAGTGCCGTATTTGTGAATAGTGTCGTAAACGTGAATAATGCCGTATACGTGAATAGTAACCCCGACACAAAAAGGTAAAAATTCCATAATAAAATTCATACCAATATTTCAACATAATGATATTGAAAGAAATAATATCATTTATGAAGAAAATAACATCCCTTACCTCAAAAGAACAGTACTTCTGAATGGAATATCGGATGTAAAGCCGAAGGAAACTTGCACTGAATAACAACTCTCAAAGTATCTAAATACTCACAAAAATACCCTCGATAATATATAGAGAGAAAACTTATGTTTCTGATGTGATTTTCAATTCTAACTAAGCACACTATTTATAGAAAAATGCTAGAATGCCAAAGCAAACTAACATGCTACCTGATGGCTTTACCTGTTACTATTCATGCCCAGCACTTTTGAAATAAAATTTAGCACATTTCTCACCAACCAAAAGTGGGGCCCACCCATTCTAGACATTTCCAAAATATTTTACCATTTAAACAATAATCAGAAACTTCAATAATTCATAATAAATAACCCTTTTATAGAAAAATACAAATTTTATGTCCATTCCATAGGAAATCGAATTCTCTACAACTTTGTAGATATAAGTTTTTCCAAATTCCAAACAAAAAATGTCCGAAATCCACATACGAACGATTTTTAATACCTCCATTCCGACAAAATACTGATAAAACACCTCAGCATTAATTCCTTCATTTATATCCACTCAAAATAAATATTTTCCTATCCATCATTTATGTCCACATAAAATAAAAATTTCCTTATCATATAAATCGATAATTAATTATTCACAAATAATATTACAGGATCACAATTATGACAACCAGGTCGTTCCCAGGAAAGAGGGGGCTTTTCAATAAGGATTTCTCCTTATTGGCGCGCAATTAGATGACCAAACTCCTTTCCTTAGACAGAACTTCCTTAGACATTGCCAATAATGCTATCTAATAATATTATTCAAATAATATGAATTATTGATCTGATAATGGGAAATACTGTGCAATGACAATTATTGAAACAACAATAATATAAAATATCAATGCAACAATTATTGAATCAATAAAATAAAATATGGAGTTAAAGAATTTATCGTAATAATTATTGAGTGAAGTGCCTTCTTACGTAAGAATCAATAATTCAAGAATATCGTGCAATCTTGTGTCTACTCTTGTGCAACCACGCCAGACACGTATTTTAACCCACGGGTATTCCAACAAGTTGTTAATAAAGAATAATTAATTGTTATTTATTTATAAAACTCAAACTTGTCATTTTCTTCATCCGACCGCTTTTTTCGTTATGGGGCCCATAAATGGTCATATTGTCGTATTTGAATATTCTCGACAACTAGAATATTCCACTTATTTAAACGAATATTCCCTGACAACAATGAATATTTTATAACCACTTGTTTATTTTGAAAATTAGCACATTTCACCCATAACCAAAGCATTATATCAAATTATCTCCTTATTATTTCAAGATAATGAATAGAGAAAATTCAATTTTATTTATAATAAGTTGGGGTCTTACAACCTCCCCTCATGAAATTTCGTCCTCGAAATTGACGTACGTACATGGTGTTTCAAAAAGGTGAGGGTACCTCGCTTTCATTTTCGATTCCAACTCTCAGGTCATTTCCTCTATAGCATGGTTCCTCCACAAAACCTTAACAAGTATAACCTTTGTTCGTAGGACATGCTCTTTCCTATCCAAGATCTTGACAGGTACCTCCTCGTACGTTAAATCTTTGGCTATCTCGTCTGGTTCTAACGCAATAATGTGGTTTGGGTCTTTCACATATTTACGAAGCATAGATATATGAAAAACATTATGAACACGAGACATGCTTGGAGGTAATGCGAGTCTATAGGCCACATTTCCTATTCGGTCAAGAATCTCAAATGGACCAACAAATCGTGGCTTGGGCTTTCCTCTCTTTCCGAATCTTGTAACTCCCTGCCATGGAGCAATACGTAATAGTACATGATCTCCAATATTAAATTTCACGTCCTTTCGATGAAGATCTGCATAACTCTTTTGTCGATTCTATGCCGTTTGTATACGTTATCGAATCGTTTGGATCTTTTCTATAGTCATGCATACTAATTTAGGTCCCAACAACGTTGCTTCACCCACGTCATCCCAGCATACTGGAGAACGACACTTTCGTCCATATAACGCCTCGAATGGAGCCATGCCTATACTTGCTTGATAACTGTTGTTGTAAAAGAATTCCACCAATGGCAAGTACTTATCCCAACTTCCTTTGAAATCTAGGACACAGAGTCTTAATAGATCTTCAAGGGTTTGAATAGTCCTTTCTGATTGCCCGTCCGTTTGAGGATGATATGCCGAACTGAATAGTAAATTAGTGCCCATAGCTTTCTGCAAACTAACCCAAAATCTTGAAGTGAATCTTGGGTCACGATCCGAAACTATGGATACTGGCATGCCATGCAATCTCACAATCTCATTTACGTACATATGAGCAAGGCGTTCAAGGGAATAAGTCTCACGTATAAGCAAGAAATGAGCAGACTTGGTTAATCTATCAATAATAACCCAAATCGCATCTATGCCTTGAGAAACCTTGGGAAGACCCGTAATGAAATCCATGGTAATGTGTTCCCACTTCCATTTTGGAATCTCAAGTGGATGCAATGGACCCTTTGGCACTTGATGCTCCGCCTTTACACGTTGACAAGTTAAACACCTCGAGATAAAATCTGCGATCTCTCTCTTCGTATTGCTCCACCAAAATGTATGTCGAAGATCATGAATCATTTTGGTACTACCAGGATGGATTGCAAACGGTGTGTTGTGTGCCTCCATCATGATTCTATGATTCAAGTCAGAATCGTTAGGAATGCAAAGTCTGGAGTTGACTCGAAGTATTCCTTCTTCATCGATTCTTGCTTCTGGAATAACACCTTCTTGTACTTTCTTCTTCATACGTATCATCTCTTGGTCTGTGACTTGAGCAGCTTTAACTTTATCGATTAAAATCGGTTCTACTCGTATGTTTGATATCATCACGTGGGTACTTGGAGCCTTTAACTCTATCTCCATCCTTTGTAAGTCGTACAAAATGGGTCTTTGTGTTAACAACATCGCACTCGTACCCGCATACGATCTTCTACTCAATGCGTCAGCTACAACATTTACTTTTCCAAGATGATATTGAATATTATGGTCGTAATCTTTCAACACCTCGAGCCAACGTCGTTGCCGCATGTTGAGTTCCTTTTGGGTGAAGAAATATTTGAGGCTTTTATGATCCGTATAAATCTCCACTTTCTCCCTATACAGGTAGTGTCTCCAGATTTTCAACGTAAAAACGGCTGCTGCCAATTCCAGATCATGAGTAGGATAATTTCTCTCATATTCTTTGAGTTGTCACGAGGCATAGGCTATGACTTTCCCATGTTGCACGAGAACACATCCTAACCCTTTGCCTGAAGCATCGCTGTAGATAACAAATCCATTCGAACCAAATGGTATTGTTAGAACAGGTGCCGAAATGAGTCTCTTCTTAAGCTCTTGGAAACTCTTCTCACATTCCTCGCTCCAAACAAATTTTGTATCTTTTTGAGTTAGCTGAGTTAACGGAGTAGCGATTTAAGAAAATCCTTCCACGAATCTCCGATAATAACCAGCTAAGCCCACAAAGCTACGTACTTCGGTCACCGACTTTGGCTGCTTCCAACTTTGGATTGCTTCAATCTTCATCGTGTCAACAGATACTCCATGTTTTGACACCACGTGCCCAAGGAATACTACTTCCTTAAGCCAGAACTCACATTTCTTTAGCTTGGCATATAGTTTGTTGTCACGAAGCCTTTAAAGTACCAGCTTCAAATGGTGCTCATGATCCTCATAGCTTTTGGAATAGATGAGGATGTCATCAATAAAGACAACAACGAATTGATTTAAATATTCTTTGAACACACGGTTCATCATATCCATGAAAGCCGCAGGAGCATTAGTCAATCCAAAAGGCATAACTAGGAATTCATAATGCTCGTACCGAGTTCTGA